>ML833622.1:31670-45049 GCA_009831015.1 Picea engelmannii
ATTAAACAAACCTTTAAAAGTTTCAAACCCGCGCCCATATGTGGAAGGTCCTGGTTCTATGGGATTCCCCGGGAACCACGGGCTATATCCCAAACCGCATACAATATAAAACAGTTGTATTGAAACCATAATCCGCGCAAACCCCTCCGTCCGTGCTCCGGGCCACAGTCATGTGCAATACAATGAATCTGCGGGTCGGGGCCAAGACCCGGCCCGATCCATCCGCCGTATACACTACTACACAAATTTAAAACCATTGATGTCCGCGTACATAACAAGTCCCGACGGCATGGCGCAGTGGTTAATGAAACTTTGTTAAAGCTCTGGCGGTATGGGAGGTCCCGGGTTCGATCCCGGTCGACCCCAAATAATTTTTGGAAACCAAACCAAATTGACAAAACCCAGGGTGCCACGTGGCAGCCAATGATTGGGCCACGTGGCACCTTACCATTTGCCCAAAAGATGCCACGTGTCAACCGTTGATTTGACGAAGACAACCAACCGAAACATGCCACTTGTTCGCCGCTCATTCGCCCACGTCACTTGTCGTACGATGCTGATGTCATCCTCCACGTACACTGCTGATGTCATCCCGTGCCACGTGTCACCCTTCCAGTGGTGACACGTGTCACCTCAGGATTGGTCCAACCGTACGTCCAAAACACCAAATCTGCCTGACACGTGTCACGCTCTGGTGTTGCCACGTGTCCTGTATGGACCTGCCACATCATCGTACGGACCTGCCATGTGTCGCACGTACGGACCTGCCACGTCACTGTACGGACATGACACGTGTCACTGTACGGACTGCCCAGTCAACATCTTTTTTTGCCTCTTTGACTTTTCGGACAGAATG
Source organism: Picea engelmannii (assembly GCA_009831015.1). Classification (NCBI taxonomy): domain Eukaryota; kingdom Viridiplantae; phylum Streptophyta; class Pinopsida; order Pinales; family Pinaceae; genus Picea; species Picea engelmannii. Next base: position 32,527 of record ML833622.1, read on the forward strand.
TGATATCTTCTTCATACGGACTCCGTTTGACATAAAAATTATACCACCAGAATCAGGAAGACGAGATGGACGTCATGGTGTTGGTTTCGTCGTATTCTGAGCACTTTCATTTTTGAGCATTTTTCATGCCCTGATAGCCTTCTGAATCCGATTTCTGATCATTAGCAAAAAATTGTTCAAAGACGTCCTTAAACTCTTGTATGTTGTGCTCCATTTGCACGGATTTGTTCTGGACCGATCTGAGTAGATTGTGCTTGGTAATGATTCTCCTGGCTGAAATGATTAATGTGGTCCTATCTTTCACACCAATGGTTTGAAGATTGGAAGTTGGTATAGCATTCAGAAAGTCGATGGCATTTTGGGCCCATTCCGAGGGCTTCTTTGCTAACACTTCATTTACAATAGTGCATCTATTCCGAGCTGTAGCAGCCATGTTGTCTTTGTCGTTGATAAAATTCAGATAACTTATGAACTTAGAAACCTCCGCAGCAATCGCATCCCATATTACATGTTTGGCTCCCTGTAGTAGAATTTTTCCCTTCAATGTGGTTTTTATCTTGTTCACTCTTTCCTGTAGATCTTGGTTCTCTCTGTGGAGTTGAGCCAATTTCTCATCCTTCCCCTTCATCTCATGTTTCAACTTCTCTAAGTTTTCTTTGAGACTCTTGATCTCACCTGTTTTCAGGCTCACCTGGGACATAGCTTGAACTAATCCCTCAACACTTGATCCAGCCTCTACATTAGCAAGCACAATAATTTCCATATCTGATGTTGTTGCCTGCATTTGTGACCAAATTTCTTTCTCTTTATCCAATTGCAGTACTTTAGTCTTGTAGTCTAGTGCCTCTTGTCTGAAGGGTTCCTTTTCCTGCTCTAAAGTAGTTAATTCTTCTATCTGTGGATGGTCTGTAGGTGACATATTCAACCTTTTCTTCAAGATTTGGATCATTTTTTCCTTTTCCTCTATAGAATCTTTCAACCCGTGTGGACCTTCAGACTCTAACCTTTTTACCTGCGTCATCCAAGCTTTGTTGGACACCTTTTCTTGTTTCAGTTGCCCATCTAGCTTCAATGCATGTGTTACAATATTGCAACCTTCAGAGCTAAGTTTAGGTAATCAGCGTACAACATATCACTGACATTTATATGGAATTTTACTTTATCTGGGGCGCCAATGTTTTCATAGTGTACCTTGAACTCAGATACCTTATCATTATCATCCACTGCAATGTTGAATGTCTTTTTCTCAACATCTCTGACTGAGAGTAGGTGAGCTTTACACTGGGATGTCCCTTCTACTTCGAGCAAAAGGTCCATTATTTCACTATTAACCATACTCCCTTTCACGACATACTGATTTAGCAAATCCTCCTTAGACTGGTAAACTACCCCAGGAGTCTGGTCGAATATGTGTTTCTTGCTGTTGAAAACCTTCATGTTGCCTTCGTTATGTGGCTTGTTTTCTGGATTGATTTATTCATGTTGGGTTGTAGTTTCTTCCATCTCCATGCATGTCTTTCCTTTCTGCTCTTCCTCTTCCAAGTCAATAACTGGAGAGGGTGATGTGGCTCTCATTTTCTTGAGGGTGTCTTGTTGGCTACTAGCCCCTAGGGCTTCTGAACTACTTCTCTTATTGTATACGCTCACATTAGGATCTTTGATAATTAACCTGGGAGAAGGTTTTTGTGTTGGGCTCTGTTGGGACGTAGACTCTGTTGATTTTGTTTGGTCATGCTACATGGTGACATCTATCTTTGCACAGGTTTCTAGATTGGCCAATTTATCAAATCCTTCATATGGCTTGTGTTCATAGGGACCTTGTTTACTCACCAATATCCTCTTCTATATGATATGATGCAGATCATATATTCTTTGTTGCGACTGTGTGAAACCAAATTCACTGATCTTGGATTGAATTTGGGGTAGACAGGATTTTTCTTCACCACAAAGGGTCCCACTGTGAATGGAAAATTCATATTAGAAGCCTTGTGTTCTTTCAGGAAATGTTCAGTCTCTGATATAATCCTTTGTCTTATAAATTCCAAAGAAAATACCCTAGGATTCAGAAAAACTGGAAATAGGTGAGGTCCTTCATGGTATCCATATACCCAAATCACAGTGGATTGTGTGAATAGTACTCAGCCTCCTACCATGTTCTCTGGATTTGGGTGCAACGAGTTCTTCATTTCTTCTAGAACTCTTAGCAGATTTGTACCAAAAATGAGACTGTAAATCCTAGACATGATCTTGTTGATGAATATGAGCATGGTGATATTCTTACACTCGGTTGAAATAAATGAAGCCTCAGGAAGCTTGGTGTTGTTAGATCCCAGAAACATTCTCAACAAGTGAGAGTAGTATCTGAAATGTCTTAACGATCTGAAATTAACCAGTTGTTGATGTATATTTTCTGCAATAAATTCATCAAAACTGACATAGACTGACTGCCCAGACAGAAATAAAATCAACAGGAACCCTAACATAACCTCTACCACAAACTTGTCATTGTCTAGACCTAGAATTTGACTCAGCAGAGAACAAGCCCACTGGACTTCGACGACCATGACGCTTATACTAACAGGCAAGGATAGACTCTTTGAATGATGTTCAAGCTTGACTATGGTTTGTAGAAACGGGGTTTTTACCTGGGGCAAGCATTCTCTATAAATCATAATCATTCACTGTTCCTCAAAGGGTTATGACACTGTGGGGGAGGTGTATGGTACATTGAGAGCATGTTGGAGCGATGGACCGTCTACTTTACACAAAACTTCTAACCCTAATTTGTTTAAAATAACTCTTTATCCCTGGGAATATCGCTCTGCACACCATCTTACAAATTCAGGGAAAGGTAAGATTGTTTCTATGACATAAGGGGTGAAGGAGGCTTGAGCCTGTTCAAGAAAGGGTATGCGGGATCCAGCATTGTTCAACAAATTCGATTTAGAAACAAAAATGGGTGAGACCGTTGTATCTGTATCGAAAACCTCAAAATCTTTGTCAATTAGGACTTCCTCCCTGGAGGGAATATCTGGTTCACTCATGGATAAAACAATAGGATTGGAAGACATGGTGAAGAATACCTGATAAGCGGAGAGAAAACTAGTTCTGGTTCGCTTCTAAACTTCAAAATTTGAATGGAAGCTTTGCGCCAAATTTCTAAACGTTTGAACACTTCAAATTGTCATAGAATAATGCCCGAGGTTCCTCCTTTTATAGGGATCTATTGCCATCGGGGTTTGGAGAAAAATGGCTTTGGATGAACCTCCCTTTGCCCTGATGTTCCTCTGAGGACACCACGTGTCCACGATTTAAACCAGGGTAATTTTCCTCGGTCCATCCCTTGTCAGCTAATTCTCGTGCTACTTCAATCGTCGAAATGCGCCTCGACCGTTGATCTGGGTCATTTCAAGATCTATGGTCTGCGTCTTCCCTGGAAACTTTGTCATCGGAGGTTGAAAAAAGTGGTTTTGGTCAGATATCCCTCTTCTCCGATGTACTTATAAGGATGCCATGCGTCCTACAAAAAAACCGCGACGATTTTCCCCGGCCCGCCCTCGACAGCTTAATCTTCGCGCAAGTTACATCCCCGATGCACTTCTCAGCTGTTGATCTGGGTTGCTTTCAAGATCGATGGTTTGTTGAGTCTTAGTCTCCATCTCTCCGCTACTTTGTCCATACGCTGCCAGGTACAGCTCGGTCTTCCAAATTTATCACAGCTATGTGACGATTTAATCCTTCATTATAATTTTGAAATTCGGACACCATATGGAAATTATATGGTGATAACAGTATAAAAAGATGAAATGTAGGAAATTGAATTAGCTTTCCAAATATATAATTTGTATTTAAAGAATTTGTGTATCACTATGTGAAATGTGAATTTTTCTAACAATGGTATGTTATTTTTCATGCAAAATATAATGCTTATGTTTCTATTCGTGCAGGACTTGAGTACCTAAATGATGAAATTTCCTTGAATTTTTTAGTAGAATTGTACAGAACATGTTGTTCTTGTGTAGGGCTATTTTTTCAAAAGTTATAATCTTAATTTTATTTTATTTTTAAATTATGAAAGTCATTATATCCTTGAAATTGCAAGGCCTTGTGTTAGTGTACCATATGAGGGCATTAACATAATCAAACATTTTTTATTTTTATTTTTAGATTGTAGATCTCAGTCTGTAATAATGTAGGTATAACTTATTTAAAAAAAGATTTAAGGTAGTTAAAAGTTATATCAATAATAAAAGATGTATTTATTTTAAGAATAAGATATGTGTCAAGACAAAAATATATTAAAAATAGTAAACAATATATATATATATATAGTCGACTCTATATGTGTGTGTAGTTTCAGTGATGATGTATTTGTATAGCCTATACAAAAATAACGTGAAAAATAGAGATATTGAAAGTTATTTAAAAAATTAAAATTAAAATTGAGGTTTTGATGTATTTGCAGCCCAAAACACTAGCCTTGTCATTCAAAACCTAAATTTGAGGAAACCAAATTAGCAAAAACATGTGCTATAGTTTTCACTCCCACATGAAAGAAAAATTGAATGAAGGGAATGTGTATGTGCTCTAGAGCACACACATGTTCTAGAGCACATGCACGTTCCTATAATGCACACACACTTTTTTTACTAATCATTCATAAGGTAGGTATAACAAGAATATGCCAACGGAATCTTGTAGGCATCTAGGTCCATCAAAAATATGTTGACCCACCACAAATGATCCGAAAACATCTTTTAAATGACAATGGTTGAGTTATATTGCATGAGTTAAATTACCATTTAGGAAACTAATGAAAGAGGAAACATATCAACCATTTAGCATTTTATAGATATGAACATAAGCATGAAGAAAACAAACCATAAACACTAATGTGATAACAGAGTTCGGCAATCTCCCCTACGTCTCCGGTCCTTTGTCTCAGTGGGTGAGGCTTTCTTATTTTTGTTCAAAGATTTAAAAGAACATCACAACAGTGCCAAAAAGGTTACAAACTAATATGTCCTTGTTCTACAATATCTTTAGAACCCAACAAAACTGACACCACTGAAATTGGATGAGCGAAGTTCCCATAAATGGCCCACAAAGGTGCTCTCCTCAATGGCTTCCCTACATGAAAATCGCTTTAGCTTGACAAATATTCAACATGTACCTGTTCTAAACCTCCTTCATGGCTTCAAGAGCCTCTGATTTATATAGATTAGAAGTTGGTAACAACCTCCCAACTTCTCCCCAATATCTGGCCTCAAAAAGGGCCCAATATCCCCGTCTCCAAAACTGATGAGAAAATCCAATTAAAATCACTATTATAAAGTAATAAACCCACTTTTTGCAAATATTCAGGGTGTAGACCCCTTTATTAGGTCTCTTGGTCACCTACACACATCCAAGTGTCCAAGGGATAGGTTGTTGGTGCACTAGCCCCCTAGATTTCCACTCTTGGTCCTGTGGCATGGCCATATGGCCCAACGCTTATGTAACCACACGCCCTAAAAATAGTTCTGTCCCTGGTGGTTAAGCCTATGGTTATGCCCCTTGGTCAGCGGGCTATCCCGACTGACCAGGGCTAACCCCTATTCTCCCGCGCCACGAATAGATTTTGGTTCATATGATTAGTGTATATGTGGTCATCGATCCGAGGGCTATACCCATATACTCACGCCAAACCACAACAAAGGTCTAGTCCTATGGTATGCGGTCACGTGTACATGGTTCAATGGATGTGCTAAGGGTTTAACCGCATGGATATGTGGTAATGTGTTGCGACTGGGGTTGGGGGCTAGGCCCCGGCCCTATTCTCCTCCACCCGAACCATACTGCAAACATAAATATATATGGTGCCCTTTATGGTTGAGTTACACCAAGTAAGCAGGCTAGTATCCTGACCTACGTGAAAGATTGGCACCCAAAGAGGTCACAGTTTCGAACCCGGTGAACCCAGAAAATTTTGCAATAAACATTAACCAACTAATGGGTGCCACATGGCATCCCAAGACTGGGCCACGTGGAACTGTACCATGCACCAACAGTGTTTCCACGTGTCAATGCTAGATTCATCCACATCTTCCATCCATGTGTCTATCACATCACATGCCACTATACCTACCACATTTTCCACGTGTCGTACGGTCATGCCACGTGTCGTACGGTCGTGTCGTGTGTCGTACGGTCATGCCACATGTCACCCTTACAATGGTGACACATGTCACTCACTGATTGGTCCACATGTACCTGTCCTTGTCAGCTTCCATTGTACCTTTCCACATCATTTGTGCGATCGTACGACCTGTACATTCAGTTGCCACGTGCCACTGTACAGACTGTACAGTCAGCTTTTTTTTTCCCTGTTTGGCCAAATGAACAAACCATGATATCTTGGTCATACGAATTTTGTTTGATCTCATTCAAGTTGTTTTAGGTTCGTATCGACGAGGCCTACGCACAAGTCCGTTTTGAAGACATTCTGAGCACTTTGATTTTTAGGCCTTCCTGGATCCATTTTGGTCCCGAGATCCAATTTTGGATCACACCTCCCTACTAAAGACCTTTTGGTCCTCCAAAAGGTTACTGAATAGTCATCAAGTGTGGGATAGGCCACCCGACTTGTTCTCTGTCTTTAAACTCTGTCTTGTGCACTTGTCTCATCAAGATCAAACGTAAAACAACCATGATAACTGACAACATATTGTTAGCCACTTGTACTATGTCACATCTTACTGAAGCCACTATCATCCATGTTGATAACATTACTAATGATAACATCATAAATATGACTGCGAATGAGCTAATATGTTTGTAATATTTGCATGACATCCGCTTATCTTGAATCAAAGTGTGATTGATTTTCCATTCTACAATCATCTCTTGTTCTTGCTTAAGATCATTTACTTGACTTGAAACAATTATAGGTGTGTTTCTTGCATGAGCCGCCTTTCTTAATTGTTCCATAGTTTGAAGAGATTTATTTTCCTGTAAATGATGAGCATGAAAAATATATTCTTGACCTGCTTTGGTTAAGTGATATTGATTCTTTTCCCTGTAGAAGATTGCTTTACGATCATACAAGTAAGGACTTCATAAGACCATTCCACATTCATTGAGTGGCACCACATCACATATTACCTCGTCCACAAACTTAGATGAAATTGAAAATTTAAATGTGCATCACTTTGTTATGTGCAATTGATGATCGTTCCTTATCCATTTAAGTGTGTAAGGCTTATGATGCATCTGAGTGTTTAATCCCAATTGTTTAAACAATTCCTTTGAAATCAAGTTAGATTGAGATCCACTATCCATCAATGTGTTGACCTTAGTATGCCTCATTATGACCCTTGTGTGAAACAATTTACTTCTAGCATCAAGTCTATCACCAATTTTACTTGTCAAACCAACCAATGAGACTTTAGATTCATCACCCGACTCCGAACCCAAGTCTGTTGGTCATGTTGTTGTTGCAACTTTTTGCCTCGCTTTCCTTTATTTGAAGCTCTTCGGTCTCTTCTCGGGATGCAATTTCCAACAATGGTCCTCATCATGTCCTTATTTCTTTCAATGCTTGCAAGAGGGATTCTCTTCCTTTATGTCCACTTAATTTTCCTTCTTTCCATTCCACTTCCTTTTGTCCTCTTTCCTTGAAGATGATTCCCCTAATACACCAACAATTGTTTTCCCTGCTTCAATGTATGTCGCTTGAACAGAAACCTCATCAATATTGGTAGGTCCAAACATGAATACAATATTTCGAATATGTGCAGGTAAACCTCCTATATACTTCATAAGAGTTTCTTGGGTATGTGATGCAAGAGCATCGTCATCAAGTACACATGGCAGGACAACTCAATGCCTGAGATCCAATCTGGAGTCTTGAACGCTAGCCAGTACTACAAATCTTTTGAAGCAATAGAAAAAAAAATAGGAAAGATCACATGTGTGGAGACAAAATGAGCACGCGTGACTTGGTAGCTTAACCCTAGTCTCAATGTAACCGTAATTAGATAGAAGTTAGTTTGTTTCTTTTGTATAAAGAGAGATTTTATATGCCCAAAAGAAGGGTTACGATAATTATGATCAAGTAGGAATTTTTGAACAGTAGTTGTTTCTTTGATTTTAGTTGTAACCATTTTCTTGATTTTGAATGAAGATAACAGAGGAAAATTGATCCAATGTATGGTGTGAATATTGTCTACAATTTCCCTGTTGTTGTTGTTAATATTTGCAAGAATAAATGAATCTTTCTACGAGTGCATGTATCTTTGAAATGCTTGTATAAATTTTAAAATCGCTTTTCTTCGGGAGCCGATGCAAGGTGTGCACACAGTCCGCAAAGAGTGCGTTGACAGAATCTGTTTCGACTCGTAAAGCTCAGAAGAAACAACGTAAGACTTAATTTGGAGGAAGTGTAAATAGATTGTCACAAGGAGTGCACAGTTGTCGCAAGAACTCGAATCTTGTGTAAATATATGTTGCAAAGAGTGCACATACATGGAATTCAACGAAGAGTCGAAGAAACTCTGTAAAGAAGTCGAAGTTCGAGAGCAGAAGAACTCCAAGAAGGCGAGAAAGGATTCTTTTCAAGAACCTTTGGATCTGAGTTTGACAAAATTTCCAGAAAATCCAGAAGTGCTTGGGAGATCGAAATCTTTGGAGAGATCAAGCTTAGGAGGGGTAGCACTTTCCAAGAATCGTGAACGAGATCCAAGAAATGGACTCACAAGAAGGATAAAGGTCGAATTGTTTAAATACTTTTAAAGATCTTCTAAGTCTGAAGAAAGCTTTAGCTCAGAGGAAAGATATGGACCATTCGATCAGTGTCCAAAAAATGAGGAGGGATTAAAGAGGAGGAAATACTTCAACCATTCGATCTGAGCGTAAATGGATCATGGTTTCCTGATCAAGGTAAAGTGCACTAACATTAAAACTTTGAATGTACATAGGAGGAATAAGGTCACGAAATTCTGAAATCATCGGAATTGTTCGTTGTCAAGGAGGACACGTGGCAAAAGATCAGCATTTCGCTGACTCACAAGGTGGAAAGGTCAAAGAACAGAGTTGTGAGAATTCACGAATTGCAAAATTGTGAAAAAGATCACAGTCTTTTATCGAAGGAGGGATTTGGACAGTAGATCTGGTTTTGTCAAGACTTCGCAACTCGAGATATCAGAGGTAATATTTTTGGGAACTCGTGAAACTCGAAACCGCAAAGATTTGATATGAGCTGTCAGTTTGAGAAGATATCTGGAACGTTGAGCGTCTAGGGAGATGAATCGTGAAGTGTGAACTCATGAGACGCAAAATATCGAAACGCTCGAGAGGTTGGCCCACGGTCACAGTGAAGGGTCACATTAGCGAAGCATAATAGAGGGGCTAGCATGAACTAGGTTCATGTCGGGATTTTGGAAGTCGAGAGAGTCGAAGTAACTCGCATGTAAAGACCCGATACGCAAAGTCGTGACGTGCCTTTCGATTAGGTGACTGGTCATAGCCTTGGCCACATAAAGGGAGGGGCTTAACCAGTAGAGCTAGCGCCTAAATACGTTGAATCTTAAAGGTGTTAAGGAGAAGGTCGTGGGTTCCATATAACCTGCACTTTAAGGGAAAGAGGGTTTGTTAAGTGGAATTGAGGTTCTTGAGGGGTTGAAGAGTCAGTCAGACTCAGTTTCTTGATTGATCCTAGATCGGGAGGTCACGCAGCCCTTAGGATAGAAGGGGGTCTGCATCAAGTGGTATCAGATCACCTTTTTGTCTATAGATTTCAGGCGAAGGAGATAAAGGAGATAAAGGAGACAAAATAACTCAACATTGTACTCTATGTGTGAGAGACAGTCAACACAATGCCACTGAGGAGACGAGGGGAGCCACCTTTAGCCAATCGTATTGTAGAAAGAGAGATGTGAGAACTTCATGCAAGGTTGGAAGCAATGGAAGCAACGCATAGAAGAGCACCTGATGTTGGAGACGTCAGTGATGCAGAGAGTGAATATGTAGAATCCGAAGAAGCTACAGGGGAACATGTTGTTGAAGAACGCTTGCTAAGAGAAGTTGTTATATTGGGAGCTAGAGCCAAGATATAGGTCCCGATGTATGAAGGAAATTTGGATGTTGAAGAACTGTTGGATTGGATAAGGTCCATGGAAAAATATTTTGATTATGAATATGTCAATGGCGAGAAAAAGGTGAGACATGTTGTCACCGGGCTTAAAGGACTCGCAACACTGTGGTGGGATGAACTGGAGGTTGAGAGGCGAAGTAGAGGCAAACAGAAGATAAAGAATTGGGACGGAATGGTAGCCAAGCTAAAGTCTAAATTCATGCCCAAATATTATCAGATCAATATGTTCAGGAAGCTGCAGAACCTGAGACAGAAGGGTATGACATTCAAAGAATACACAGAGGAGTTCTACAAGTTGAACATTAGAGTTGTACAAAAAGAGAGAGACGAAGAAAAAGTTTCCAGGTATATGAATGGCCTGAGGTATGAAATCCAGGATGAGCTTGGCATGATATCGGTAAGGACGGTAGAGGATGCTTATCAGTTTGTGTTGAAGGCAGAAGAGAAGTTGGCCAGAAAACAAAGCCAACAAGGTAGAGGTAAAATCTCAATCCCAAACAAAGGAAATGTAGTTTCCCATGACAAGGTGCATAACTCCAAGGATGAGACTAAAAATCCACACAGTCACTCGGAAAGAGGAGGAAGTTCCTGAGGAAGACAGGGTGGTGGAAGAAACTCTTCTAGAGGAAGAGGCAGAGGAGGAATAAGATGTTATGCATGTGGAAAGACAGAGCAGATGTCTTGGGAATTCCCCGAGAAAAAGAAAGAAGGAGGAGAAGCTCACATTTTGGAAGCACAAAGAGGGAATGTTGAAGAAGAAGGAGAAGAGGATGGAACATCCCTGATGATGAGAAAGGTTCTCTTAAAACCAGAGGCAGAATTTAAAAATCCAGTATAGAGGAACAATCTATTCAAGACAGCTTGCAAGACTAAAGACAGACTATGCAAGGTGATAATTGACAGTGGGAGCATTGATAACTTAGTATCCATGGAAATGGTGGATAAATTGGAGCTGGAGACAACTGCACACCCAGAGCCATATAAAGTCTCATGGTTGCACAAAGGACACCAAGGAATGGTTACTAAACAATGCTTGGCTGAATTTAAGATAGGAGGATATAGAGATGAAATTTTGTGTGATGTAATTCCCATGGATGTATGCCATATTTTGTTGGGAAGACCATGGAAGTCTGATAGGAATGTCATTCATGATGGGAGGAAGAATACATACACCTTGGATAAGAATGGGAGGATACACATGTTGCTACTTGTTATCCCCGATATCTAGGGATAACTAGGAGATCATGTCTCGAGGCCCTCAGGTCCTAGACATGGAGTACTGAGAGCAGGATTGACTTGAGCATGGCCCTGGAGGGCCCATTCTTCTTCTTCTTCGCCTGACTTGTCCTGTTAGCAGCATCAGCTTCCATCACCATTGGCTTGGACTTGCATCGGAGAGGACTCTTGCTCCATGAGGTAATTGGTCCAAGGTATCATTGTATGTGTCATGTTTGATCGTTATAACCTTCTTATATATGCATTAGGTTCCTTTCATTTCTGATGACTGCTTGGATCTTACACTAATCCACTTGACCATTGTTGGGGTGATTAATGGGGTGACTTAGCAAGCTTGTATTCATGGGTTTTGGTTAGCCACCAAAGGGGATTTTCAGAGCCATTGTCCGCTCCCACCATTCTATCATTTTACATCTTGTCTCCCATTCATCCATCCCATTCCCCTAGTCCGGCCATTAGGATGAACTTTTGAGGGTTACACTTTTTCTTGTGGGAAGAAGGGGCTAAAGGCCCAGGGGGTAAAAGAAGCTGGTAAAAGATAAAATCCATAAGAAATGAAACCTAGAGATGCTTCGCCCAGGGATCCCCGAGAAGGCAATAAAAGGCCTCTCGATAAGAAACTAAAGGGACACTAAGAAAAATAATAAAACAAGACCTAACCAAGAGGATGGGAGGTCTCATCATGAGTTGGCCCATTATGTTCATAGGTATCCAACAGTATGACATTGCCATTATCTGGTCACCACGCCAGCGCAGTGACCTTTGGTTGCATGGCCAAGGGAAAGGGGGTCTCATCACGAGCCAACCTTATCGTTTCTGTGAAGATACCAATGGGTAACACTGTCAGCTCTGGTCACCACGCCAAGGCAGTGTCCTCTGGTCAGACCTTGAAGTAAAAAAGAAAGAAAAGCAATAAATGAAAAATAAAGGCAATAAAGGGGCTTGGAAAAAGTGCATCCATGACAGGTATAGCTCACCTCCTACAGAGGCACCCACGGACAACACCTACCCTTGGTCTTACTATGACTGGACATCCCTAGACCATACCACTTCGTATACATGGCTTGAATGATCCTCTGAGGAAACTTTCCTTTTCTTGTGGGTATTAGCCCAATAGGTTATTTTGTTGGTTTCTTCAGCTTTGTATAGTAGATA
>ML833622.1:45551-74225 GCA_009831015.1 Picea engelmannii
CTCATATTGTGACATTTTTAGCATTTAATGTAAAAAACAGTGTAATATTGTTAGTCAGCCTTGTCGGTTGTTTTAAATGACCTATTTTCTAATTAAAGGTCATTTGGATGATATAAGTAGAGGACGTTGGACCTCATTTTTAACATAACATAACTCACTCTCTTGTGAGAGATCATTTTTAGTCTTTTGTCTTGGTATTATTTCTCTTGGAAGTGAGGCGCAACTCTTGTGGAGGATCATTCTTGGCATTTTTATGGTGTTTCTCTCATTGGAAGGCTTACAACTAGGGTTTGATAAGCACTCTTCATGATTTGTAAGTGTATTTCTCATGCAAAAATTCTTGAATGAGTGATTGTAGGTTAAATCTCTTGCATTTATTGTTACATTGCTATTATATTGCTTAATCTTGAAACCCTGGGTAGCAAGCACACAAGTAGGTCCTTGATATATGTCCCCATGATTGAGAAACTTGTTTTATCCATTGATTAAGGAGGATGTAGCCTAGTCGTTGCTACACTAATTCCCCTTTTTCTGAGTTAGCATTTAAACATAAGTTGAAGAAAGAAGACGTCCTAGGCCTAGTTAAATCTACACCTAGGGTTTTGACTTTTAGGGTTTGAAGGGCCTTTCTCTTGCAACACTTTTCACCCTTAGATTTGTGTTTTAAAGCTAGTCGCTTTGCCAAGGATATTTAAGAAAAGAGGGAGGAGCATGAGGCCTTGCTTAAGCAACACCGGAATGAGCCTCCTCCCCTTAGGGTTTTGATTCTAGGGCCCTGCCATTGCAGCACTATAGAACCTAACTCTCTTGTCTTTAGATTTAGATCCTCCCGAGATCTTGCCCTTGTTTTTGACTCCATAATACCCTAAGGCACTAGTCTATCTCTCCAACGTTGAGTTTGTTGTGCCAAAACAAACCTTTCAAAACTTCCAAACTTGAAACCCTAACTAACCCTAACATATACTAACCTGCAAATTAATGATGATGTCATGCCTTGCTTGAACTCTTGGTTGATAGAAAACATTGTGGCTTAGTCATCTAATGATAGACATTGATGTATTGGTAAATTTCATTGGCTTGGTTGCAAAACGTTGACCTCTTTGTCTATAATACTAACCCTAAAAAAAAATTGACATCACCTCTAGTAATCTTGACGCAGCAATTGTATGTATATGAGCATTTGATGATATTTAATGCATTAGGTTAATTCAAGGATTGATCATCTTATTGGATGTTATATCATTTTGGTACTTATTGACAAGTGACTTTAATTTGCCATTGCCATTATTGCAAACATTGACTTCGTCAATATTTACTATTATATATGTTCATATACATTTAAATAAAGATAGTCATTAATCTATGAAGTACTAACCACTATTGCATGTATTAGTTTTATTGTTGCCTTGTCTCGCAAACAGGTGCCTCTCCTGTGGTGTATCTTCATTTTGACTATCTTCTTGGCGGTAATTTGTGAAAGGGGAAACTTGCCTTGATCCTTTAACCCTTTGCCTTTCAAAACCCCAGATTGCCAGGGACGTTTCCCTTGGGTTTGGCCACCCTAAATAGAAAGAGACCCCCATCGAGGTGACAGTGGGTGGGGAAGCTCCTGTTATGCCAGTTTGACCCTTACCTTTCAGCTACTTGACCTGAACTACAAACTGCACGATAACACTACCAATAGAGGAGAAGAAAGTGAAAGGGGAATCCAACACAATCATACTTCTCATGAGTGGGAAGGAACTCCTGAAAGAAGTTAAAAAAGAACAAGAGATGCAGTTTTCTATGATGAGGAAACCCAGAGTCATCCTTACTAGTACGTCGATGGATGATTTGCCTAAAGAAGTTTAGTAATTGTTGGAAAAATTTTGCGATATAGTGGTGGATGAGCTGCCTAACTCATTACCACCCATCAGAAGTATCATCCATCATATTGATTTGATACCAGGAGAAAGTATGCCAAACAAAGCGGCATACAGACTGACACCTCGAGAGAATGAGGAGGTAAAGAACCAAGTCCAGGAATTGTTAGACAACGGTTTGGTCAGAGAGAGCTTGAGTCCATGTGCAGTACCAACTGTGTTGAGTCCAAAGAAAGATGGATGATGGAGAATGTGTATAGACTCGAGAGCCATCAACAAGATCACTATCAGGTATAGATCCCCTTTGCCAAGAATAGATGATTTGATGGATTGTTTAAGTGGAGAAAATTTATTTTCTAAGATAGATTTGAAAAGTGGATATCAAAATATCAAAATGAGAGAAGGTGATGAGTGGAAGACAGCCTTTAAGACAAATGAAGGTTTGTATGAGTGGATTTTTATGCCATTTGGCTTAACCAATGCCCCGAGTAATTTTATGAGATTGATGAATGAAATACTAAAATATTTCATTGGCAATTTCATGGTTGTGTATCTAGACGATATATTGATCTTTAGCAAGACTAAAAAGGAGCATTTGAGGCACCTAACACTAGTGATGAGAAGACTATAGCAGGAGAAGTTGTTGATAAACCTGAAGAAGTCCTCTTTTATGAAGACATAACTCGTTTACTTGGGTTTTGTGATCTTTTCAAATGAAATGAAGATGGATCCGGAGAAGGTGAAAGCAATCAAAGAATGACCATCACCAAAGAGCATGTTTAAGGTAAGATGCTTCCATGGATTAGTGAGTTTCTATAGGAATTTCATCAGATATTTCAGTGGAATTTGTGCACCAATGATGGATACAATGAAGAAGAGGCACAAGTATTTTAAATGGACACAGGAGGCCGAGAAGAGCTTCAATACACTGAAGGAGAAAGTAACGGAGCAACCAATTCTGGTCTTGCCAAATTTTGAGAAGACGTTTCAGGTAAGGTGTGATGCAAGTGGGTTGCGATTGGAGGAGTTTTGAGCCAGGATAATAGACCTATTGCTTACTTCAGCGAGAAGCTGAATGAGACTAAGAGAAAATACTCCACCTATGACAAAGTGTTTTATCCCATAATCCAAGCCCTGGAGAAATGGAGACATTACCTTGTCCCACAAGAATTTGTCTTGTATAGCGATAACCAAGATTTACAATTCATAACCAGACAGGAAAAATTGAATCATAGGCATGCAAAGTGGATTGAATATATGAAGAATTTTACTTTTGTCATAAAACATATTGATGGGAATGCTAACAAATTTGTTGATGCATTGAGCAGGAGATGTTTGACTTTGCAGGAATTTCAGGTAAAGACCTTAGGGTTTGAACACCTTGAGGAAATGTACAGTGATGATATAGACTTCAAAGAAGCATACGAAGCATGTGTGAATCATGTGCTAAGAGATAGGAGTCAGTGGACAGAGTATATGATTCAAGAGGGATTGTTATTCAAGGGAAATCAATTGTGCATACCAAAATGATCAATGACGGATAAACTTTTGAAGGAAAAACATCGTGGAGGATTGGTTGGACATTTTGGCCATGATAAGAAATTTGCACAGTTGAGAAGTTCATACTATTGGCCAGGTATGAGAACATATGTGATAAAATTCGTGAACAGATGTAGAATCTGCCAACATGAAAAAGGTAAAAAATAGAACACTAGATAGTATCAACCATTTCCCATACCAGAGAGACCTTGGGATGCAATAAGCATGGATTTTGTGTTGGGACTGCCAAGAACACAAAGAGGATATGATTCCATATTTGTGGTGGTGGATAGATTTTCAAAGATGGAACACTTTATCCCATGCCAGAAGACCATTGATGCAACACATGTTGCAAATCTGTTCTTTAAGGAAGTTATGAGACTTCACGGCCTACCCAGAAGCACTGTCTCGGACAGAGACAAAAAATTTGTTGGTCATTTTTATAGAACATTGTGGAAGAAGTTAGGGACATATTTGTCCTTCAGCTCAGCCTATCACCCTCAGACAGATGGGCAGACTGAGGTGGTAAACAGAAGTTTGGGGAAATTGTTGAGGAGTCTGGTCACCGAGCACCATAATCAGTGGGATCGGATTCTACCACAAGTAGAATTTGCATACAATGACTCACCAAACAGGAACACTGGGAAGAGCCCATTCCAAATATTGTATGGGATGCAACCCAGGGGAGTATCTAAGTTGAGAGACTTGGAACATGGTGAGATTAGAAGCGCTGGAGTAGAATATTTTGCTACAGAAATGTAGAAGCTCCATAGCCAGATCAGGGGGCAGTTGTAGAATTCTAGCCAAGAGTACAAGCGCATAGTTGATCAACATCGCAGAGAACTTCAATTTGAAGTAGGAGATTAGGTTCTGGCACATCTCAGGAAGGAAAGGTTACCTAGAGGGACATATAAAAATCTAAAGATGAAGAAGATAGGACCATGTAAGATCTTGATGAAGTTTGATGAAAACGCCTATGAGATCGAGCTGCCAGATGATGTGGGCATATCACCCATATTCAACATCTCAGACCTGTATCCTTACAGGAAGGATGACACAGAGGGATCAACAGATCAAGGGAAGATTCAGTGGGAGAAACAAATGCCTAGAGCAGAAAAACCACAGATGGAAAACATCGTTGATAAAAGGATTGGTAAGAAGACCAAGAGGAAGACCTATCCTGAATATTTGTTCAAGTGGAAGGGACACCCAATAGAATCTGTGAGTTGGGAAAGTGAAGTTGATATCCAAAAGCATGGAAAGTCGATACAGGAGTCCATGATTTTTTTTCCAAGGGGAGTATGATGCAGGAGCATCGTCAGAAGGTATGCGTGGTAGGACAACTCAGCACCTGAGAGCCAATCTGAAGTCTCGAACGCTAGCCAGTACTGCAAATATTTTCAAGTAATAGAAAATAAAAGAGGAAAGATCACACGCATGGAGACAAAATGAGCACGTGTGACTTGGGAGCTTAACCCTAGTCTTAATGTAACCGCAATTAGATAGCACTTAGGTTGTTTCTTTTGTATAAAGAGATATTGTGTACGCCCAAAAGAAGGGTTACGAGAATATGAGCAAGTAGGAATTTGGGAATAGTAGTTGTTGCTTTGATTTTAGCTGTAACCATTTTCTTGATTTTGAATGAATATAATAGAGGAAAATTGATCCAATGTATGGTGTGAATATTGTCTACGATTTCCCTGTTGTTGTCATTAATCTTTGCAAGAATGAATGAATCTTGCTACGAGTGCATGTAGCTTTGAAATGCTTGTATAAATTTTAAAATCACTTTTCTTCGAGATCCGGTGCAAGGTGTGCACATAGTCCACAACGAGTGCGTTGACAGGGTCTATTTCAACTCGTAAAGTTCAAAAGAAACAACGTAAGACTCTCTTTGCAGGAAGTGTAAAGAGACTGTAGCAAGGAGTGCATAGTCACCACAAGAACTCAAATCTTGTGTAAAGATCTATTGCAAAGGGTGCACAGACCTGGAATTCGACAAAGAGTCGAAGCGAATCCGTAAAGAAGTCAAAGGTCGAGAGCGGAAGAACGTTAGGAAGGCGAGAAAGAATTCTTTTCAAGAACCTTTGGATCTGAGTTTGACGAAATTCCCAGAAAAGCCAGAAGTTTTTGGGAGATCGAAATATTTGGAGAGATCAATCTCTGGAGGGGTAGCACTTTCCAAGAAGCGCAAACGAGATCCAAGAAATGGAGTCGCATGAAGGATAAAGATCGAAGTATTTAGATCCTTTTAAAGATATTTTAACTCTGAAGAAATATTTAGCTTAGAGGGAAGATATGGACCATCCGATCAGCGTCCAGACAATGAGGAGTGAGTAAAGAGGAGGAAATATCTCCATCGTTCGATCTAAGCGCAAATAGATCATGGTCGTCTTATCAAGGTAAAGTGCACTAACATTAAAACTTTGAAGGTACATAAGAGGAACAAGGTCAAGAAATTCTAAAATCATCGGAACCGTTTGTTTTCAAGGAGGACATGTGGCGAGAGATCAACATTTCGTTGACTCACAGGGTGGAAAGGTCAAAGAAAAAAATTGTGAGAATTCACGAATCACAAAATCGTGAAAAATATCACAATCATTGATCGAAGGAGGGATTTGGACTGTAGATTTGGTTTTTTCGGTACTTCGCAACTCGGGATATCAGAGGTAAGATTTATGGTAACTCGTGAAACCCGAAACCATGAAGATTTGATCTACGCCATCGATTCAAGAAGAGATCTAGACCGTTAAGTGTCTAGGGAGACGACTCGTGAAGTGTGAACTCACGAGACGCAAAATCGTGAAACGCTCGAGAGGTTGTCCCACGGTCATAGCGAAGGGTCACATCGGTGAAGGAGAATAGAGGGGCTAGCATGAGCTAGGTTCCTGTCAGGAGAGTCAGAGTGACTCACATGTAAAGACCCGATACGTGAAGTCGTGATGCACCTTTCAATTAGGCAGTTGGTCACAGCCTTGGCCACATAAAGGGAGGGGCTTAACCAAGAGAGCTAGCGCCTATATATGTTGAAGCTTAAAGGCACTAAGGAGAAGTTTGTGGGTTCCATATAACTTGTGATTTAAGGGAAAGAGGGAATGTTAAGTGGAATTGAGGTTCTTGAGGGACCGAAGAGTCAGTCAGACTCAGTTTATTGATCGATCGTAGACCGAGAGGTCACACAGCCCTTAGGATAGAAGGGGGGTCTGCATAAGTATGTAAAGGAATATCTAACATCAATGCCATTTTACGAAAGCCATCAGTGTATTATTGCACTATTTGTCCTTTTCTTAGTTTAAGATCTTTCCATTCAATTAAATCTTTCTCTTTATAACCCAAAGGACAGAATTGCTTTCTAAGTGTAGAAATAAAAAAAATCCATGATGCAAATACACTACCCACTTGTTGTGTGCCATTTGGAGACTTGTTTTGCCACCAGATGAGTGTTGTGCCTGCAAGTCTAAGTGATGCCAACTTGATCTGAGTTGCCTCATCCTTGATTTGTTGCACACGGCAATAAACCTCCATCTTCCTGACCCAATTATCAATACCCTCTGCATTGACTTCACCATCATACATGGGTAATTCAAATTTTACATCAAGCTTAAGTAAAGGCATTTCTTGTTTATGTTTATGGACATGTTTTCTTGCGGTGCTTTTAGAACTTGAACTTGAAGAAGGAGGAGAAAAAGATGACGGAGAAGAAGGAGGTGAAGGAGATATTTGAGGAGGATCCCCTCCTTATTCACTTTTTACCTTTGAATATTCACCTAGATTCGGTCTCTTCCGTTCCAAGTAATCATCATACAAAACCTTGATCATCTCTGACATGGCGAAGAAAAATTTTCGAAACTCTTTCTCATACTGAGAAAGTCCCTCTTCTGATGCCATCTTCTCGCTTTGAGAAGCTCTCTTTCTCAATCCAATCAATGGATTCTCTTCAACAAGATTTCCTTCACCACGATTCAACTTTTCCCTGGTAATCATGCAAACTCAAAAACCAAACGTCAACTAGCTCTGATACCACTTGATCCGAAAAGATATTTTAAACAACAATGGTTGAGTTATATTGCATGAGTTAAATTACCATTTATGAAACTAATGAAATAGGAAACATATCATCCATTTAGAATTTTACATATATGAACATAAGCATGAAGAAAAAAAACCATAAACACCAATGTGATAACGGAGTTTGGCAATCTCGCCTATGTCTCTGGGCCTTTGTCTCAATGGGTGAGGATTTCTTATTTTTGTTCAAAGATTTAAAAGAACATCATAATAGTGAAAAAAAGGTTACAAACTGATCTTGTCTTGTTCTACCATATCTCTAGAACCCAACAAAATTGACGGCACTGAAATCGAATGAATGGAGCTCCCAGAAATGGCCCGCAAATGTGCTCTCCACAATGGCTTCCCTGCATGAAAATGGATTTGGCTTGACAAAACTTCATCATGTACCTGTTATGAACCTCCTTCATGGCTTCAAGAACCTATGATTTATATATATTATACGTGGGTAACAATCTCCCAACTTCTCCCCAATATCTGGCCTCAAAAAGGGCCCAATATCCCCCAAAAATGACCAAAATCTCTAAAACTGCTGAGAAAATCCAATTAAAATCACTATTATAAAGTAATAAACCCACTTTTTGCAAAAATTAAGGGTGCAGTCCCCTTTCTTAGGTCTCTTGGTCACCTGCGTGTATCCAATTGTCCAAGAGCTAGGTTGTTGGTGCACTATCCCCCTAGATTTTCGCTCCTGGTCTCGTGGCATGGCCATATGGATCAATGCTTATGCACCCACATGCCCTAACAACAGTTCTAGACCCAATATTTAAGCCTATGGTTATTCCCCTTTGTTGGCAGGCTAGCCCAACCGACCGGGGCTAACCCCTATTCTCCTATGCCACGAATAGAGTCTGGGTCATATGCTGAGTGTATATGTGGTTGTCGATCCGAGGGATATACCCATATACTCGCGCCAAACCATAGTAGAGGTCCATTCCTATGGTTTCGGTCACATGTACATGGTTCAATGGATGTGTCAAGGGTTTAACCGCATGGATATGTGGTAACTTGTTGCGACCGGGGCTGGGGGATAGGCCCCAACCCTATTATCCTTCGCCCGAACCATACTGCAAACATAAATATATATGGGGCCCTTTACGGTTAAGTTCCACCAGGTAGGCGGGCTGGTAGCCCAGCCTACACAAAATATTGGCACCTAAAGAGGTCACAGGTTCGAACCCGGTGAACCCAAACAATTTTGCTATAAACATTAACCAATGAATGGGTGCCACGTGGCACCGTACCATACGCCAACAATACTTCCATGTGTTAGCTCTCTATTCATCCACATCTTCCAGCCATGTGTCTGCCACATCACATGACACTGTACCTTCCATGTGTTGTATGGACGTGCCACATGTCGTACAGTCGTTCCACATGTTGTACGGATGTGCCATGTGTCGTATAGTCATGCCATGTGTCACCCTTGTAGTGGTGACATGTATCACTTTTTGATTGGTCCACCTGTACCTATCCTCATCAGCTTCCAATGTACCTTTCCACATCATTTGTACGTTCATACGTTCTATACAGTCAGTTTCCACGTGGCATTGTACAGATTGTACAGTCAGCATTGTTTTTTGCTTGTTTGGCCAAATGAACAAACTGTGATATCTTGGTCATACGACGTCTGTTTGAGCCCAATCAAGTTGCATTGGGTTTGAGAATTTTATCAACAAGGCCTATGCACACATTTGTTTTGAATCTATTCTGAGCAATTTGATTTTTAGGCCTTCCTGGACCCATTTTGGTCCCGAGATCCAATTTTGGATCAACAAAGGACCTTCCAAGGGTATCCTTGGTCTCTTGATGGGGATATTTAGCATTATGATTTTTTGAACATAGAGTATTATTCTCTCAAACTTGGATATGGTCAAGGGAAAAACCCAAAGAGTTAGGCTATAACAAAATCTTTTAGGATTTTGGGGCCAAGAACGACACTTTAAACAACCACAAATGACCTATCGAGGGCATGATTTTCCTTTAACTAAGTATATAAATGCCACTATCATTTGTGAGAATTGGTTATGGGACTCAGGGTCTTGGACATGACTAGGGGAGGAAACATGAATGTTAGAACCTAAAAGAACCTTCTAGCCATCTAGGACCAAGAAGGATTCCTAAAACAACCACACACGACCTCTTAAGGGTATCATTGGCATATTATTGTGGAAGTTGGTGCCATTAGGTGGTTTTTATTAGTAGGTATGTATACTAGTTCCATAGAAATGATCTAGGGAAGAATTCCATTCCTAAGATCCTAAAGAAAAAATCAAGGCATCAAAATCCATGAGCAATGCCTTAAATCACCGCACATTACCTCTAGAGGGTATCCTTGGCCTCTGAGAAATATTTTAGTGCCCTCACAAGTTTTTGATCATTAGGTATGGGTCTCAAGGCCTTGATATCATTGAGGACGAAACCCAAGCCTTATTTGAAGTAATCCTTTATCCCCAACCCCATCCATTGTTTGGATCCTACCTCTACCTACATCCCATCTACTCCTGGGACACTAATTCCCTCTTCCATTGGGTCGTTACCCTAACCAGAAAATGACCAAAATAGAATATAAAGAGAGAGATAAGTAACTCCACACCTTGATAAAGATATAAGAATAAATGTGAAGCCTCTTCAAGGGGGAAACCTCCTTTTACAATAGAACAAATGTACAAGATGATATGCTCCTAAAAATAAGTCATTTTGTTATATATATAGGAGACCAAGGGTACTATTACAATTAAAAGGTATAGCCGACAACACTAATATAAAAATAGAAATAAAACAACTCAATATCTAGGGATTTTCATGGGGATTTTTCTAGGGACTTAACATGCCCCTCCCCTTCAAACAAGTGTTTCCCTCAACACTTGATTAACTGCAGATGTTTCTACATGAAGAACTTACGTTCCCATGTTGTTTCTTATATTGGTAGATTCTTCCACTTAATGAGGTACTCAGTAATTGATCCATTTTTCAACTTCATAACCCTTGTTTTAGGGAATGTTTCTAGTTCTAATATGATTTTCCCTTCTTCATTGATATATGGTAAAATAGTTTGAACTAGGATCTTGTCATTAATTACCTTCTTTAAGCAAGAAACATGGAAGATTGGATGTACATGTGAATATGGAGGTAAATCCAATTTGAAATTCATACTTTCAATCCTTTGCAACACCTTATACAGACCATAATACTTGGGTGCTAATTTATTGTCCTTTTTTTTCTTGAGGGAAATCTATTTTTATGGTTGTAACTTCATAAATACCCAATCCCCAACTTCAAATTCCCTTTCATTGTGATGTTGATATGCTTGTTGTTTCATCTTATTTTTTGTTGTAACCAAGTGTTCCTTCAATAGTTTCAGAACCTCTTGTTGGTGCTCTATGTGGTCATCCACTGCTTGAACCTTCCCTTTCCCTTTCAAGGGTGATGTGATGGATGGAGGATGATATCCATAAAGTTCCATAAATGGGGACAATTTTTATGAAGTGTGGAAGGATGTGTTGTATGACCATTTTGTGAAGGGAAACGGATTGACCCATTGTGTTTGTTTATTATATGCAAAGAAACAAATATACCATTCTATCCATTTACTCACAATATTAGTTTTCCCATCAGATTGAGGATGGTAGGAGGAGTAATGATCCAATTGAGTACCCAAACAAGAAAATAATTTAGTCCAAAATTTTCTAGTGAAAATTGGATCTTTGTCACTTACAAC
This sequence comes from Picea engelmannii, assembly GCA_009831015.1. NCBI lineage: Eukaryota > Viridiplantae > Streptophyta > Pinopsida > Pinales > Pinaceae > Picea > Picea engelmannii. Next base: position 56,742 of record ML833622.1, read on the forward strand.
GATCTTAGGGATTCCATGTATCTTGTGAACTATTCCATGAATTTTATGGCTACTTTAATTTATTTAAAAGTTAGAGAAAGGTAGCAAAAATGGGCATACTTTGTGAGTCAATCCATTACTACCATGATGGCATTCTTTCCTTTGGACTTGGGTAGACCTATAATAAAATCTATTGAAACCTCTTCCCAACGTTGACTTGGTATAACTAACGGTTGTACAAGACTTAGGGTCTTGATTATCTCTCCCTTATTCTATTGGAAAACCACACATTAAGCCACAAACTTTTTCACGTCAATTTTAAGACCGTACCAAAAAAATTCCTTCTTGATCCTATGGTAAGTTTTCAAGAACCCTGAATGTCCTACTATAGGAGAAGTGTGCAATTCCAAAAGGACCTTTTGTTTGAGTTGGGAATTATTGCATAAATATAAGTGATCTCGATACCATATTTAATCATTCTTCCACACAAATTTATCTAATACACTTGGATCCTCATGTATTTATTGAATGATATTGCATACATTTTTACCTATGTTCCATTGTATCCTTTATTCTTCCACCCTAACCCTTTGTTTCTTCTTCTTTCCTTGAAATTGTATCAGCCACCATATTTTGTTTTCTTTTTTTGTAGATAATTTCAAATTCATAACTTAGCATATTTATAACCCATTTTTGTTTCTCTTCTAAAGATAATCAGTGTTCCAAGAAGTACTTCAAACTATCATGATTTGTTTTTACCTTGAAGTGTCTTCCTATTAGGTAAGGGAACCATTTCTTAACTGCATGTAATATGGACAACATTTTCTTTTCATAAATGATTTTGAGTAATTTATTTCCTTTAAGATAACTACTTTCAAAGGCAACAAGCCTTCCTTATTACATTAAAACTACATCAATTCCTTGTCTTGAGAAATCAAATTTCACGATAAAGGTCTTTGGCAATTCAGGTGTGGCTAGGATAGGATTCATACACATATCCTCCTTGAGCTTTTCAAAAGATTTTGTTTCTTATTGAGTTCAATAAAATGATTCCTTTTTACATAGTGATGTTCGAGGTGCTTCTATTTGACCATAATTCTTGACAAACTTGCAATAATATCCCATCAATCCATCATCGATTTAATTTTGTTAGGGTCCACTTTGAAATCTTCATGAGATACGATATGACCCATATATTCCACTTCTTGAACCCCAAAGTAGCACTTGTAAGTATTTACATATAGTTGTTTATCTTCCAATAGTTTTAACACCATGGCAACATGTTGTACATGCTCTTCCCATGATTTGTTGTAGATTAGTATATCATCAAAAAATACTAACACAAATTTTCTAAGGGTTGGAAAATAGAATTCAATAAGATTTGAAATTTTGAAGGTGTGTTAGTAAGGACAAATGGCATCACCAAAAAATCATAATGATCTTCATGTGTTCTAAAGGTTGTTTTGGGAATGTCTTCTTGCCTCATTCTGATGTAATGATATCCAAATTAGAGATCCAACTTAGTAAAAAAATTGCACCTTGAAATTCATCAATTATAGAAATAGGAAACTTATCTTTAATGGTCATTTTGATGAAGTGTCTATAATATGAACACGTACACCATGAGCCATCCTTTTTGTAACCATCACCATTACTAGTGAAGAGAAATAACTTTGACTAGGTTGAATGACGCCAACCTCTAACATTTCTTGAATCATATGCTCAATCTCACTCTTTTTTGCATATGGGTACCTTTGAGGCCTAATGTTAGATGGTACACTTCCTGGTTATAAATGAATATAAAGGTCATGATATCTAGAAGGTGGAATACCCTTAGGAATCTCTTCAAATACCTTGGAATGATTGTTAGTAACTTTTTGGAGATCCACTGGAATAGAAGGTCTAGATGTTTGAACATCTAGTGAGCACAAATGTGAAAGTACAATATGGTATCCCTTTTTGAGTAATTTTTTCATGTTGTTGGAGATTATCATTTTCGAGGGCTTCCCTTGGATACCTATGAGTTCAAATTCCTTTCATTTTGAGGAAAATCTCATGAAACGTTATTGAAAACTACGAGCCACTATTCTTGATCTGATAGAAATGACGAGGGTTCTCGTTGATGACCCAATCAAAGGTAGAGGAGAGCCAAGTGGCCTAGAGCCGATGCAACTTGAATAAATCACTGGGTTAGAAAACCCTAAAGTTCCACCATCACAGATCAGATCACCGGAGGAAATTTCAACCCATCCTGAGATAGCGAGGACATCAAGAAGAACAAGTGTACCAAATCTCTTGTTCGACTTGATAACCATCTATGATGATGAGGAGAGTTCAGAGGTGTCCCTGGTGACACCAGTGCATATTACAGAGGAGAAAGAATCTAAGAGAGCATCTGCCACGGGTCCCGATACTCCAGTTCAGATCCTTCCATAGAGCGAGCATGAGGTCGAAAGAGCCTTAGACATTGAGCTACTCGATGTACTGGGAACCCCAATGGAAAACTCGAGGTATGAGATAGGATCGGGCAGACAGAAAGAAGAAATTCCACAATAGGAAATCGGAATTTCAACAGTTGATTTCCAAGTAAGTACCGAACCTACCCATGGTTCTGTAGTTTTGGTTGATACCTTACCAGTCGATGAGAAACAAATAGAGGTTGAGCCATTGAGACATATGGAATAGGTTCAGGAACCCATACTAGAACATATATACACAGTCGGGAGCCTGGGGAATACTCTAACTTGGGGAGAACAACAAATCCATGAACCTGTTGATGAGGTCTTTGATATACAAGAAATCACCTATGACCAAAAGAGAAAATCCATCATGAAGAGAACCACTAAGAAGAGGAGGCTTACGTTGGATAGTTTGATTCTCATTACCATAGAGAAAAAATTTATCAACACAGAGAATGCCAAGACGTCCAACATTATCAATGTAGGGATGGCTATCACAAATGCCACCTTGGACAGAGAAAGAAGAGATGAAAAGGAGTTGGTCGTTGCGCTAAATGAGTTGGAACACTTGCGCCATTTGGAAAAATACTATCAGGACTCCACACAAGCCACGGTGTTTTTAAGAAGAGAGTTCCAAGACGCCTATGAAAAATTCACGAATGAATGGCACCTTTTCACTGCAGGGATAGATGACTTCCAAGAAGACACCCTTATGGCACTAGAGACCTGCAAGGACGTGGAAATATGGTACGAGAATCAATTACATCAGCGCAGTTCAAAAGGGTTGAGACACCGAAGAGCACGACATTCGGGTGCTGACGGACAGTAGAATAGATCGGATCAGGAAAGCAGTCAAATACTGGGTGAAAATGGCCCAAGAACCTCAATGGGAGATTTTAAAAAAATGGGTCGATTTCCAAAGGAGTGGGGTAAAGATTAATCGGGAGATGAAAGACATCGGCCTCCTAGAATTCGGATCACCCGAGCACTTTGTTGACTTTCATGACATAGTCAAGAAACATGCAAAACAAGACTCGGCATGGACTGTAGAGATAGAAAAGGTGGCGAGCATGGTGTTAGGTCAAGTACAGCAGTTCATGGAGCATATGATCAAGGCTCGAGCAGTATTGCAGCAGTTAAGTGTCAAAATAGTCAAGTATCGAGCACAGGATGTAAAAGAAATCCTTTCAGCCCCGATGGACCAACACAGGTTCTCGTATGCCAACACATGCAAGTAAATCTTCGTCAAATGGTCAGAGTATGAGAAGAGTCATCCACTTCAGTGAAACTATTTGATTATTCTTAGAATACAGAGAGATGGAAGCGCCATGCGACGATGTTTTGTTTTAATTAGCTTGCACTTTTGATAGCTATTTTTAGTTAATGATTTGTTATAAATACAAGGATTGAACTTTTAGTAGAGATCGATGGTTTTTGCAAAGACCCTCACTTTTGGAATTGTAAAGAACTATTTCCGAACTACCTTAATTGAGAAGTCTTGTTTAGGACAGGAGACAAACTTTTTTTTTCATCAAAGGCGTTGTTGATTGGATTTGAGGAGGAATTACTTCCAAATTTATTTCATGAATGGATGATGTAATGAGTAAGAGTTTCTGAATCTATTGATAAGTTAGTTGTTTCAATACTTTTTGTAGTTTTTGTCTCTAATGATGAAAGCAAATCGTTGTGTTAAAGTGTGATTAATGCTAGAGATAAGGAAACTATTTTTCTTGCCATCATTTTATTGCATGTATGTTTTCTTTCGATAATTGTATTTCATTCAATAATTGAAATGCAAGCAAGTTAATGTATTATTACTAGGCTTGTCATAGGTGTGAATATATTTGTCTGCATGCTTGAGCACTAGGGTTATCTGAAGATCAGCCTTCTTCAATAGTTAAGAAACCCCCCTTTTTTATCGGTTGTTTTATACCAGCACCCATCTTCTAATTAGACCCATCTAATAAGAGAAAATACAAAAGAGAACATTTAAACTGAAGGAGGAACTTTCACAATAAGATATCCTATCAACCACTACGTAAAGCCCATTGATAAATCAGTTGGATCTAAAGATCTGGAGAACCATTCCACCATTAAACGTTGCAGAGTCTAATTGGGCCTCTGTGGTCGATTTGGTTCCTGTAGTTGAGTTAAAGGGATTTAGGACCCCTCAACATGTCCTAGATGAAATAACTAGGCTTAGAATAAAGAATAGACAATTGAAAGAAAAATTGTCACATAATTCTAATATGGTTTCTCAACTAGAAGAAAAGAAGAAAATTGAAGAGGAAATAATGAGTCAATTGCAAAACAAAAAAGAACACTGTGAGAAAATTGAAAAGGAAAATGTTTTCTTAATGAAGGAAATCGATGTACTTATAGTTGATTTGAACAATAATAAAAAAAATTGAGCAAAGTTCCATGATGTTAGACAATATGCTCAGCAACCAAATATCATTATTCGACAGAACTAGACTCAGCTACAATCCAACCTCACATTACAGAAAACCAAGGAAGAGCCCAAGAGTTATGCCACATCCCTGATCAATCCTATTGAAAGTAATGAGAACACTAATAAAGCAAACCCAGACAAGCAGAAACCAATTTCTCCTCACAGGAAGGATGAATTCAGAAAGGTGATGACACCAGGAAGACCGACTATGAATAGGTATGAATATCTCTTTCTAGGTAATTGTTATTCATGCAACAATTTTGGACATAAGGCAATAGATTGCAGAGAATATCCAAGAAATGACCAAAGAAGGAATGGAGTCATGTTCAGTGCTTCAAGAAATAATTATGTGAGCAACAAATAAAAAAAGTTGTCGACAACATAAACAAGAACTCATTTGCTCCATTATTTAACTATGATATTGAATGTTATAAATGCCATAAATTTGGTCATAAATCTCAAGAGTGCAAGAGTTGGACACTAGTCTCTATTGAGAAACATATTGGTGGCAGAAATACTACCAAAGTCTAGAGGAAGAAACAAGAGAAGATTTCCCAAGAAGAATGTGATTTAGCAATGCATGCTCAAGAAAAAGAGATTTATTGGTACATAGATAATGGCTACTCAAAACATATGACTAGTGACAAAAACAAGTCTATTAAGCTAAAGAGAGGGAAATGAGGAAGTGTCTCATTTGGGGATAATAAATCTTCCAAGATAATTGGGAAAGGTAAAGTTAGCCTTGGAGGTCAGAAGGCCATAGCATAAAATGTTCTTCTAGTTGAAGATTTAAAGCATGACCTTCTAATTGTCATTCAACTATGTGACCCAGAACACACTCCTTTTTAACTCTCAAGCATGCAAAATAAGAAAATAAGACACTGGTAGAATATTAGCAACAACAATCAGAACTCCAAACAATGCATACATTCTAAATCAAATTGGAAGAGAAATATGTTGTGTGGGATAGATAAATGAAAGTTGGTTATGGCATAGGAGAATGGGACACTTAAGTTTTGACAAATTAATTAATATCAGTAACAACCAGGAAGTAAAAGGCATGCCAAAAATAATCAGGCCCACAAACCTAATCTATAAACATTGTCAACATGGGAAACAAACTAAAGTGAGATTCAAAACCAAGGAATATTCAAGTTCAAGACCATAGTAACTCATCCACATTGATATTTGTGGGCCAACCAAATCACAAATTCAGCAAGGTAACTGTTACTTCATGTTGCTCATCAATCATTACACAAGAATGACCTAGGTAACCTTTCTTAAGCATAAATCAGAAGCTTTTGGGAAGTTTAAGGCTTTCAAAGCATTGGTGAAAATGAAACAAATTTGAAGATCAAGTGTCTAAGATCAAATAATGGAGGATAATTCACCTCAGATGAGTTCAATAAATTATGTGAATATCATGGAATAAGAAGACACTTCTTAGCTGCAAGAACTCATCAACAAAATGGAGTGGCTAAAAGGGAAAACAAAATTGTACAAGAAATGGCCAGAACTATGCTAAATCATGCTAAACCGTCAGATATATTTTGGAGAGATGTGATCCACACAACTTTATATATTTTGAAAAAAGCATAGCTCCGAGCTAATAGTGACAAAACTCCATATGAATTATGGAAGGGCGGATCAGTAAATGTCAAACATATTAAAATGTTTGGAAGCAAATGTTACATAAAAAGAGATGTTGACAATCTTGGAAAGTTTGACTCCAGATGTGATGAAGGTATTTTCCTTGGGAATTCCTCTAAAAGAAAATGTTACAGATGTTTAAATATGAGATCAGATAAAATTGTTGAAAGTGAAAATGTAAGAGTGGAAGATGAAAATATTGGAAGGATCAAGATGCAAACAAATGACTAACTAGCAGTAACAAGCTATAATGAAGAAGAGAAAGATAATGAGGAATATGTTGTAGAAGAAGAAGAGGAAGATAATGTGGAAGAAGAGAAAGAAAATAAGGAAGATAATACAGAAGAAGAAGAAAAGGAAGCTCCTAGAAAAGACACAAAGACTCCCTCGAGGTATGTTCAAAAGAACCACCCTGAAGAACAAATTATTGGAGACAACAACAAAGGCATCCAAATAAGAAGACAATTAATAAGATCACTTGAACATGAAAATATGTCTCTATTGTCTAAAATAGAACCCAAGAACTTTGATGAAGCCAGCAAAGATAAAATATGGGTTAATTTTATGGATGAAGAACTAGATCAAACTAAGAAAAACAAAACTTGGGAGTTAGTTCCAAGACCAAAAGACAAGAATGTAATAGGCACCAAGTGGGTTTTTAGGAAAAAACTAAATGAGGATGGACAAGCAGTGAGAAATAAGGCAAGGCTAGTGTGTAAAGGATATTCTCAAGTTGAAGGGGTAGACTTTGATGAAACTTTTTCTCCAATATATATACTAGAAGCAATTAGAATATTTCTAGCATTTGAAAGCTACAAGAATATCAAAGTTTATCAAATGGATGTTAAATATGCATTTATAAATGGAACTATGGAAGAAGAAGTATTTCTTGAACATCCTGAGGGGTTTCAGTTAACAGACAAACAACATTATCCATGGAAATTGAATAAATCCCTCTATGGTCTAAAGAAATCACCTAGAGCATCGTATTTGAGGCTTAATAAGTACCTACAACAACAAGGCTTCAAGAGAGGAACTGCAGAAAGTAACACTTACATCAAAGAAGAAAATGGAAATATAATTATCATTGTGGTCTACGTAGATGACATCATCTTTGGAAGTGAATCTGATGATATGATTCAAAGGTTCTCAAATATCATGCAAAAAGAATTTGATATGTTCATGCTAGGTGAGTTTTCCTTCTTTCTAGGACTGCAAATCTCTTAGAAAAATAAAGGCATATGCATTTCACAGAGAAAACACATTAAGGAGATGTTAAATAAGTTCAACATGGAAGATTGCAAGCATGTCAGTACTCCCTTGAAAACAAATTATAAGCTGAGTAAGGATGATCAATCACCAAAGGCTAATCACACCATGTACAAATCAATGATTGGTAGCCTTTTATTTGTAACTGCATCAAGGCCAGATGTTATGCAAGTTGTTGGATTGGTTGAAATATTTCAATTTTCACCAAAAGAATCACATGTGATGAAAATCAAGAGAATTATCAGATACTTGAAGGGAACAATGGACTTTGGACTCTGGTATCCAAAAGGAGAAACTTTTATTCTAACAACATACATTGATGCAGATTGGGAAGGTAGTATTGATGACAAGAAAAGAACAAGTGGTGGACCATTATTTTTGGGTAGTTGTTTAGTATCTTGGTTAAGAAAGAAACAATCTTCAATTTCCTTATACATGACAGAATTAGAGTACATAGTTGCAGCATCTTGTTGCACACAAATCCTTTGGATGAAGCAAGCACTTCAATATATTAATGCAGAATGCAATCAACCAATTTCTATACTATGTGACAATATCAGTTCCATAAGCATTTCCAAGAACCCGGTAATGCACTCAAATACAAAGAATATCCCAATCAAATATCATTTTCTGAGACAATAGGTGAATGATAAGACTGTCAAGTTGGAGTATGTTCCTACCAAGGAAAAAATTGCCAATGTGTTTACCAAACCCCTACCTAGAGGTACATTTGAGTATCTTAGACAAAAAATGGGAGTCATTCCCATTTCCCAGTGAAATATTCAACTAAAATTTGTTGGGAGCTCAGCAGAAACAAAATATCATGGGAGAGTACATATGGTTTCACGTTGCAAAGAAAAATGATGAGTATAGTGTAAGCAAGAGAATCAACTCAGGGGGAGCTACAAAAAGAAAAACCTTTGTCATTGATGTCAAAGGGGGAGAGTAAAAGAATAAAGGGAAGATATGATTACAACTGACTATAGAAATATCAAAAAGTGTGTGTTTCCATCAATGACAAAGGGGAAGATTGTTGGAAACTGTCTTCTCATTGATGCCAAAGGTAGTCATGGGGGTCATTGATATCATAGCAAGGGAAGACTGACTACTTTCAATGATAGGGGGAGACATTGGAAATTCTATTGTCATTGATGTCAAAGGTAGTCATGGGGGTCACTGATATCACAACAAAGGAAGACTGACTACTGTCAAGAATAGGGGGAGATAATGAAGGCCTCCATGTTTTGTGCATATCTACCTTATGTGAATAACAAGTCCCAGGATCAAACCTGTAGACAAACGAAGGAAGCACAACAGATCATATGGACCACATCAGTAGAGGAGAAGAAAAATACTTAAATTGAAGACACATGATTAGGATGAAGTTTAGTATGAAATCGAGAAATATTTTGCAGAAAACAAGGAACAGCAAGTAAATGGATGGTCGAGATTAGAACTTGAATATAGATCTCTTTTGATCGACAACCATAATCAATTTTGAGTTCATAGTCTAATTCATTGGTGAAATACTTTCATAGTTAAGCTTTCGGGAGAGAAAGGAAGTGTTATCATAAAACACCTCGCCGAAGAAATTCGATCTATGGTACAAATCGAGCGGAGGAAAAAGATCGACGGTCAGAATTAGATATGAGGTCGAAGTCTGAAGCAGCAATGAAAATCCTTCGGAGTAGCATATTCAGAGTCAAAAGGATATAGAAATAAATAATACTCTGAAAAAGGTAGAGCGACAGATGGCAGAGATTAATTCAGAGTGATCTAGAATGATATATCTAGAGAAGACACGTGTCAGCAGGTAGAAATGTTTTAGAGTTGAAGTTTCGAAGTCAAAAAGGGCGCAATGATGAAAGAGCTCCAATGAAGACAGTACGATGAACTATCCAGATGATTTCAGGACGATCCAAGTGGATGGATCTGATAATTACACACGACAGTGTCTGCATGAACCAACAACTTTGACTTTCTTAATCACTGGTCTAGATTGGTGAAGAAATATCCAACAAATGAACAGGATGGATTTAGAGTGAGCCTAGTCCAGCGTTAAGGAGAGAACGTGTAGTGGTATCCCATTTGTTGTCGGACCAGGGTCAACGGAGTTAAGAAGATGGAGTAACTTCGATAGAAGGACAACGATGAATGGTGGAGATCTACTTAGAATTGAATAGATCAACTAACAAGGAAGAGACATGTGGCAGGCCACTAGAGTGACACATGGAAACTGACAAAGCTTGGACGTGGCATCAATGAATGAAATTGTGACACATGGTGATGATGTGGATGAATGAGCAAGCAACATGTGGTATTCGGATTCAAAATAAGAGGTTGACATGTGGAATCCATGTGTGAGTGTCGTGGCATAGGCGTAGAACAGTGGGATGGGGACAGTGATCCATGACCATTAGATCCATACAAATCAATGATGGAGAGGTTGACAGTGTTTAGAGTTTGAGGAGGAAGGTGAAATATTGTCGAAGTGGAAGCTTTGGATATTTCTGAGTTGCGCTCTTAAAAATTACTCTGAAGACCAAACTGTGAGATGAGATCTGGATCGTCCTTCACAATGATGATCAACGACTAAGAATAAAATCTGAAATAGTCTGAGGAGAGATCATTGTCATCCATCTGGTAATCGATCAATGGTTGGTACAGAGTCTTTGACTATATTCTGAGATGCATATCCAACCGTCCATTCAAAAAATAAATCAACGACTGTGAGGAGATCTCGCATTGGGAACAACTCGTAGGTTAACCAGAGGAATAAATCCTGCAAATTTTAGGAGACAAGATAACCCAGTGGACATGGAGCTTGGTCATATGACCAAGAATGGGCTTAACACCTAAATAATACATGTTTATATGAAAGAGTCTAGATCGATGAATGACAACAAATATGAACCAGATCCAATGGTGCCTAAGCGATGAGGTCGAAAGGGTTTGATATCCTGGAAGTTCAAAAGTTATGGAGGTTAGATCTGACGATCATGATCTACTCAAGAGATGATCGAACGACTCATGTGCATCGAAATGGTGATGAGTGTTTCGGCACCCTAGTGGTCTTGACATGAAAGAATAGATCAACGATTGAGATTAAATCTAGGATGAGATCAGATGGTGGTTGAGTGTCAAGAACCAGCGAACCAAATAGAATGTAACATAAGGAACAGAGACCAGATTTCATGGAGGTTTTTGTAGCCTGATTCAAAGAATCAATGGAATTGGAGCCGACCATACACGATATGTACATGGACAAATTATTAAGGAAGTAATCACTATAAATGATAATTCCCTAATAAAGATAAGTGAGAAGGGGAAGGGTAATGAAGTGGATATGAAATAGCGAGGAAGCATAGTAGAGTTCATATATCATGAACCTTGTGGAGAAGAAGACCAAGTATTATATGAAGTGATTTTTGGTGGCTTACGGTCAATTTTAGACATAATTATTTTCAAAGGAATTTTAGAAAATCTAGGTTGGTTCATGATGTGTAGGTTGGTGCCTACAAAGGATTGGTGTCCTCTTTCATTTGCAAATTGGTGCATGTCTCTAGGTTGGTGCCTGGTGTGTAGGTTGGTGCCTACATAGGATTGGTGTCCTCTTTCATTTGCAGGTTGGTGCATGTCTCTAGGTTGGTTATTGGAGTGTAGGTTGGTGCCTACAGGGGATTGGTGTCCTCTTTCATTTGCATATTGGTTCCTGAATTTTATGAGTTGGTGCTCATATGAGGATTGGTGTCCTCGAAGAGAATTATTTTGACATTTATCTATAAAATAATTTCAAGGTTTTCACCTCTATATCTGTAATATGTTAGTTATGATAAGTATCTCTCTGATATGAATGCTCGCAACAATAAATTCTAATGTGTTTTAAATAAGTGTAAGACAAATTGTTGAATGTGCTCAGTACTAATTCACCCCCCCCCCCCTCTCAGTACTACTAACATTTCAATATTGTCATCGGCCTCATTGGTTGGATCCAATGGTGTATCACATGTTGTTCGGTCATCCTCTACACACATATCCTCACCATGGCTAGATGCATGCTCCTCCTCCTATCCTTCATGTTCATTTCTCTTTAATTTATACCATGTTCCTTTAAAGGAATCATCATCCACATTCTTGGGCCAGCATCCGTACTTGAGGGTGAAATAGCTTTTAAAGGGAAAAGCTACATAGATATCCTCACCCAATGCTAGATACTCCTGGTAGTGGTAAGGCATGTTTTTAATTGTTGTTTCATCCTCGATATTTCAGCCATTGGTTATGGATCTTTCTCCATCTCGCTTAACCACATGAGTGAAAACCCTACTACCATCCTTTCTTACACATGTATGTACACAATTTGATTTCCTTCCCATTGTTTTCCCTCTGGCTGGAAAGATCTCCAACTTTGATACCATTGTAATATCCCCAACATAATTGTTCTAGGATAGTAACGGTTCGTTGTTCAGTTATATGGTGTTATGGTTGAGTGTTTTGTCAAACACTTTGCATGACATATATCTTTGTGCTATAATTTGGTATGCAATTTTTCACAAACAACTTGTATGCATTCTACTCATAGATACTTCATAAAACATTTATCATACATCCAAGGATTCATGAGAATGGAAAAGACATCATGGCATTTTATTATGGGTGGATCTAGAACACAACAATAATGAGCATCTAAAGTTTGCTACAGCAACTACAATTCAACAGTAACACTACAAAACTCAATATGAAACCTGGAAAAGATGGCAATGTCTCCTCAACAGTACTATAAATATGCTCTAAATCTCTCCAAGCCTCCTACGATCTTCTAAATGCCAAAATAGAGTAGCACCCCTTCTCTCCCACTTCCACAATTCTTCTATAGGACCCACGACTTCCCTTATGACCTATGTTGTTCACCCAATGGGATCTCGGCCCCCTCTAAACCCTCACAATTCAGTTTCAAGAGCCTACAAGGACTCTTTTGACCCTCCTTACCTCGTGGATCTATGGAAAGTGGTGAATCGACCCCTTAAGAGACCCTCATGGCACCTCCTTTCCCCTACGAACATGTCTAAAAAATGTGGCCCCCTCTAGGATACAAGGCCTGCTCACAAATGGGGATCGAGTCCACTCAATAAATCCTCAACGGATTCAAAATAGACTCACAACCCACTAAATCACCACAACCTTGTAAAGAAGAGAAGAATTGACCCTCAAGAAGGCCTACAATCCTCCTAGGGAAAATGTTAGACCTACAAACAATGAAATCGTCTGCCTCTTAGGAAGATCGACACACACTCCCAAACTAAAGATAGTTAATAAGATGAACTCCAATGGAAAACCCTGAATGGATTTCCCCCAATGTTTAGCTAGGGTGGATATTGCACCATTGAAACCAAACTAGCAATGGAAGGGTTTTGTCAAAACCCTAATGAAAAATTGGCTCAAAGAGCACTCCAAAACAAGAGATCAAATCATAATGAGGAAGGTGATGTACTACCCTTCCTTTATTCTTATCCAAACCCTTTCTAGATATTTCCTCTCTTTGACTGAATCCACGTGAAGATTAAAATCACTTTATAACCCTTTTAAAACCCCTTTTTAATGCTAAAAAATGATTAAATTGGCTTATGAGACATTCTCGGACGTCAAAGGTACCTTTATCATCATTCCAACCTTTAGATATTTTTGTTCATGTTCCAACGATTTATTACACTCATGTGTCGTTTCAGATAATATGGTCCCAATAACCCATTTAGTGAATTTAATTAAATTAGGCCCAATAATAAACCAAAATTACGGAAATCATCGGAACACCATGAACCAAGAGTAGACTATGTGGAAATGATCCTAATGATGAAAGATGGTGAATGGAATAGCTTGGGAGCCATATAATTCCTCCAAATTACCTGATATTACTGTTAACCTTTTTTATGCCTCTCTTCGGACTGACAAACTCACAAGGTCGCCTCTAACTGTAGAGCAGGGGAATACAAAAATGGGAACATTACAGTTAATACACAACAATTAATATCATAAATGAAACACATAAATAGATAAAACACTTATCTTTTAATTCAGTTGTGCAATCAGCTTCTAGGGACGAACATTCCACCCAACCATAGACTTGTTGCTCCAAATCTCAATAGCAATTCACCCCCAAGTTGGGGCTAGAAATCCACAAAAGAGGGTGGTCTCTCACTATCCACTCACAGCTCATAAATTTTAAAACCCACTGGTATTATCCTATAGCTATCCCTATTTTCCACCATCTCTCTTCCTTGTTACCTTCCCAACCCAAGGAATGTACCCCTTCACTTCTCTTGGTCCCTCAGGCATCCCAATCATTTTTTAAGGTCTCTCTCACACAGGTAACCAAGAATCTCTCTAGTGGGAAACTCAAGGGAATTCATTGTTAGGAAACTACCAGCAACAACAACAAACACTTTTTGTTACAATGCAACTCACACAAGAGTTCACTCTTTGGGCCTGACAACCTGGATCTTCAGTCGTCTGCTCCAAATACGCTTCAGAAACAATCCATCATGCTCTAGAATTCACCCTCCATAGTTTCTCCAACTCCAATCTCTTCTTTCCTGCTCTCTATTGTTGTTCATGCAAAAACATTCACTTTCTACCATTGTTGCAACTTTCCATACGAATTTTCCTCTCTTTGGCTTCTTGCTTGACTTACACTCTTCCCCAAGTTGATTGTACTCAGTCCTCATGCTCCCAATAACTATGGGATGTGACTTCTCATACCCACCCTCTTACATCTATTCAATGATTGTCTTTGAGGACACTCAATTAGAAATTAGAAGGTTCAATACCAACAATATTTTTAGGAAGTGGGTTGAATTAATAGACATGGGTAATTTCCCCTTGGAACCCCTCTCTTAAACATTCTCCTAGACCCTCCCCTCTCTTGTGGATTAATGCATCCCCCATCTCTTTCCATATCCCCCAGCAATTGGCATCACATTTTATTATTCAAATTCAGAAATACAATTTGCATATACATCACTTGGCCATAGCCACACATTACATGTACATTAAGCATTAATTAAACAGAGGATTATAACGAGGAAATTACAATAGCATTGTGTGGATTGGTATCAAAATCTCATGTAGTTCCTTAACTGGAAGTAGAAAGACTAAGGTTATTTTCTTTGAGATGATTATTTTATCTCCTTTGGATTCCTTTTTTGGAGAGATAGTGCTATTTGTGAAGATATATCTATGCTTTTAGGGATTTTGGAGCATTATAGACAATGGTTGTTATTGTTGTAAATTATTTCCTAGTTGATTGAATAGGACAGATTGTCAATGTCATTATTGTAGAAGAATAGATCCAAGTTCCATTTTCTCTTGGTTGCATTATCACTCTAGAAGTATATATTTATATTGCTTGGTTATATGAGCTTTGGAGGAATCTTGGTGTTGTTGATGTAATGCTTCTTATATTTGAAAAGACAAAGGACCTATATCCTTGGAGAATTTATTGATTCATTGGTATAATGATGTTGTATTGAGTCACTAATTGTACATTGGAATATATACTTTTGACATAGCCAAAAATCAACCAAAAAATTGTAACTAATAAATGTTCTTCAGACTTGCAACTTATAAAAGTTCTTTAGGCCTATTTAAATATGTGTGCCTTTGAATTGGTTTTCAATAAATTGGAGGGATCCCATGATATCCTTCATATAGAAGTTGTTTCCTTGCAAACCATTGTTTCTAAGTTGTGCATAGAGAATGAAGGATTTAAGGCAAAGATTAATGGGTAGGAGAAATCTAGTACCTAGAAAGAGAATGTGGTTGCCTTCTTGCAGACTTAATTGATGAGTTTCATGAGGAAGTTGTTCTGCTCTAGGTAGATAATGACTAGTTTTTTGATGAATCCTAGGATTTGAAGAAAGAGTATGATCTTTTGTTGTTGTAGATGGCTGAGAAATATGAGACTATTAAGGGATTGTAGGATTGCAAATATGGTCTTGAGATTGAAGCTAGTCATCTGTAGATTGTTTTAAACTAGTATAATGTTGAGAAGATTGATTCTTCCATTGATTCTTACACTCATGATTTTGATGATATTGCTTGTAGTGTTGTTGATTGTAAGAAGGATGATGTTGATGACATGGCCCCTCCTCATTCTTTACTGGCTATTATTGTTGTGATTTCTCTAGATTTGTAATATTCCAGATATAAAACGTATGCAGAACAGAAATAAAATGCTAGAAATGGAAGATGAACAACAATATAACCAGAACAACACCACAATAATATTGAAATGATAACAAAATAACACCAGAAAGAGCACTTAGATTACTGAGAGCAATGTACACTTGCCTCTTCAAGGGGGCAACCTCTAGTCGAGCATAGATCTATTACAATAATATCCAAGACAAATTTCTCATACCCTCGACTCCTATTTATACTAAATATGTCTATCAAAAGAACCATCTAGAGGAATATCCTTCTAGAAGTGGAAGCTTCTATTAGGTCTTCTTACATTCAACGTATTCTTCCTTATTGCTAGGCCTTATTAATATTGACCTTTATTACATCGGAATATAATATTCTAGCTACATGAGGGGTTAGGTCCCTAACATGTCTTCCCCTTAAAAATAGCCTTGTCCTCAAAGCTTGAGATGTGGAAATTGTTGCAGAATGGTTGTTGGTTCCCAAGTGGCATTTACTAGTGTTGTATCTTTCCAATGGACTAACACTTCCTTGATGGTTCGCTGACGTAGGTGACGCTCACATTGGTCGAAAACTGATTGTGGTTGTATCCAAATGGATCCTTCTTCGTCCAACTCGGGAAGGTTGGTTTGAGTTTTGAATTTAGTTACAATCACCTTCTTTAAGCAAGAAACATGAAAAACAAGATATAGCTTAGAATGACTGGGCAAAGCTAACTGATAGGCCACCTGTCCCACACTCTTAAGAACAATATAAGGACCATAAAATTTGGGCGCCAGTTTCTGACAATGGTCAGCCTTGAGGGAATTTTGCTTGTAAGGTTGCAGTCAAAGAAACACCTGATCTCCTTCTGAAAAATGACATTCAGAGTGACCTTGATTTGCTTGTTGCTTCATGCGATTCTAGGCCATGACCAAATTATCTTTGAGGGTACGAAGAATAGCCTCTCGAAGTGTAAGTGTTTGGTCAACTGCCTAGACCTTCCAGACACCTGGTAAATATGAGAGAGCTGAAGGTGGATTTTGGCCATATACCACTTCAAAAGGAGTCATGCAGGTAGATGTATGGTATGAAGTGGTGTACCACCATTCAGCTAGTGGTAGCCATTGAACCCACTGATTTAGATTTTTCGATGAAAAACACCTCAAATATGTTTCCAAACACTTGTTGACAACTTCAGTTTGACCATCAGTTTGGGGATGATAAGTTGTCCTAAGATGCAATTGGGTGCCTTGTAGCTTGAACAGTTCTTGCCAAAAATTGATGGTGAAAGTTGGGTCGCGATAAGAAACAATAGAATGCAGCATGCCATGAAGCTTGAAGACCTGATCCATGAAAAGTTGAGCCACCATGGATGTTGTAAATGGTTGTTGAAGAGTAGAGAAATGATCATATTTGGAAAGGCAATCAACTACCACCATGATGATTGATTTATTGCCCGATTTAGGTAATCCTACAATAAAATCCATAGAGATATCT
>ML833623.1:0-30235 GCA_009831015.1 Picea engelmannii
CTAGTCATGTTGGGTGAAATGATGTTGTTGAGAAACCTAGATGGATATGACGTAAGCCTAAGTTCCCTTGTAATCTTTGCAAGGTAGATCACCTTACTCATTTATGCTTTGGCCTTCTAGAGGAATGGATATTGTGGTTTCTTTATGCAAGATATTCTAATTTCGAGTCTTCTGAGGTTTCCTCACAACCTACTCAGCCAGTGGTTGAGGAAGTGGTTGTGTCGATGAAAAATTTGACCGATACCACTCCTCTTTTTGGGGGTGATGTTCCTTCAGATCATGTTGTCTCACAACCTATTCAATCAGTGGTTGAGGAAGTGGTCATGTCGATGCAATATTCGGTTGATCCCACTCTTCTCTTGGAGAGTGTCGAGTCTACCAAAGTGTTCATGTTAATGAAATCTTTGGCTGATCCCACTCTTTACTTGGGGAGTGATGTGTCTACCGACTATGTTTTTAACATTTCTAGTTTAGTACTTTCAGAACAAAGGGGAATTCTATTCACTTCAAGCATGCCCCCTCCAAGTCATAGGATGGTTTCCTGTGATTGGAATGACCTTGTCGAGCCTTTTCTTCCTTCTTATACACCCTTTCAAATAAAGGTTGAATTTAATTCAAAAAATATCTACCGATGTATTGTAGATGAAGGAGCCTCTGCAAGTATTTTATCATCCTTGACTTGGAAAGCTTTGGGTTCTCCTGAGCTTGTGTCTAATTCACATGATTTGTTGGATTTTGACAGACATCCTAGTGAGTATTTGGGTAATCTTCCTTAGTTTCCTAGATCGTTAGGTGGGAAGATTGTCCTTGTTGATGTTATAGTGGTGAAAGGCCTGTTAGATTTCAATATGCTTCTCGGGTGTGATTATGTGTACGCTATGAAAGTTGTGGTGTCTATGCTTTTTTGGGTGATGCATTTCCATCACAATGGAAGCATTGTCAATATAAACCAATTGGCATATGATAATCACCATCCTAATTTAGTGTTAGTTCAGGCTACCCCTTTATATGTTACTAGTGTTTGTGTAGACTCTATCCTGCCATAGATTAATTATGTGGTGTCTTATCCTCGATGTTCAATTTCTTTTGAGCAGGAACCTATGAAATCATGTTTGTCTTCTCAAGACGTGGTCTCAAAAATTGATCAGTTTTGTTATCCAACGGGGGCATGGGAGCCCTTGCTTCCCCCTTTTAGTCCGAGTGATATTGAGTCTTCTTTTGAGTCTGATATCACTGTTTGTAGATATTCAAGACCTTGTGATTATGATTCTTCATTGATACACTCTTCTAGTCCTAACCAAAACCTCCATCGTCATATGGAATATGATCAATTTCCTTCTCCCTTTGGGACTTTAGACCGTCCTCGTTCACATCATTTCTTGGATTTCAAATTTCCTTCGAATAAGAATATCCTTGAATCCATGACTAAGGTTTCTATACCATGGGAAGATTTACACCATGGTTTTTGTTTTCTTCCCTTTTGGGAGACTTTCTAGGTTGACTATCAAAGAGACTCTTGGTTATAGCCTAGCAACGAGCTCTACCTGAACTAGTAATATGCATGATTTGTAAGGTTGTGCAGTGCTTTGTACCATATTGTACAATCCATGTTTATTGTTTTAAAGTTTTGTATTCAGTAGAACCTCTTATTTTCTGAAGTTTCTATCTTTATTGGATTTATTAACTTCTTAATGAGTGTTATTGGCCTTATATGCAGGATCTTGGAGAATTTTTTATTTGACATTTTTTCATCGTATCATTCTGTTCTGACATGTATTGAACTCGAAACTAGCATATAGGTTAGGTTTTTCCCTACTTACATTTTTTGCATTATTCGTTTCCTTGTTCATTTGGACTTAGGCTCAACACCACTAAATTGCGACACTAACCCTCCTTCATGATAAGTGTGGCATACGTTATCTGGTAGAGCCTTCCTTCCATGCACATCCTAGTTAGAGCCTTGTTTTCCATTAGGTTCCCATGCCGAAGTAATTCACAGGCACAGGAGTCCTTTTAGTCCCGCCATGACTATGTGTCGAAGACTCATTCTTCTTCATTGTTTTATGGCCTATACTCGAGAGACTCTCTATGAGCATAGTTTATTGTCTTTCAGTCTTGTTTAAACTTTGAAAGAAATCCAACGAGAGATTATTTA
Organism: Picea engelmannii; assembly: GCA_009831015.1. Classification (NCBI taxonomy): domain Eukaryota; kingdom Viridiplantae; phylum Streptophyta; class Pinopsida; order Pinales; family Pinaceae; genus Picea; species Picea engelmannii. The sequence goes on from ML833623.1 coordinate 2,156, forward strand.
TTATTTTCAGTCTCGTCTAGACTACTTGAGAAAAGAAGCCCCCATGGAGTCTTCTTTCATCCCTTTTCAAACTTTCTAAAAATGAAAACATTGTCGAGCGATCTTGTTTCCCTTCACTCTCACCAAACTCAAATTTGAAGGCACATCTGTCACAGACAAAGTTTAACCCTTGTTTTTTTTTGGACGATTAATTTAAGAATAAAGTTATTCCCTAGGAGCTTCAGTTCGCTAGGAGAGTATTCTCACGTGTAAGTTTAACCCTTTTTCGAGCTCGAGGGACTAAATTTTTTAAAAAGGAACATTCTCGGTTTTTGTTTATCTGTTTTTTTAGCCTTGGAGATTACTTATGAAAAACGAACCCCCTAGGAGTCCATAGTTAAGCTCTTTTCAGAATCCCTAAATATGAAAATATATTTGAGCAACCTTTTTACTTTCACACTCATTAATTGGTCCAAAAAGAACATCTATTTGGCACAAGTTTAACCCTTTTCCTGACGAATAGATTATCCAGGAAAAAGGTATGCCTCAGAAGACTTGTCTCGTCAGGATAGTTCTCCTAAGTTATATTTTATACTTTTTCGGGCTAAGGAGACTAAACTTAGAAAAAGGTTGTGAGTCCATAGTTAAGATCTTTTTAGACTCCTTAAATTTGAAAAGATAGCTAAGTGATATCGTCTCAATCACACTCGTTAAAATGGTTTTGAATAGAGATCCTTTCGGTATAAGTTAAACCCTTTTTTTAACCAACTGGACTAGCCTTGCATCTTTGGCCTATTGATGGCTCCATGTTGCTATCAACTGAACCTTCAAGGCATTACTTAAACACAAGCCTTGCAACACTTTTTCCCTTGCGATCTAACACCTTGACCCAATCAAGAATTTTCTCGAGTGTCCTTATCCTGCACATGTCTTTTTGCATTGATCATCAATATGTTCCCTGCACTTGGAACTAGTTCTCTTTCCCCTGACACTCATTCCTCCATTATAATGTAGCATTCTTTTATTCTTTTTCAAGCTCATTAGAAATTTGAAAAAGAAAAAAAATTAAAATATTCCAAAAAGAGGGGACGAGATATACATTCTCTTTCTTCGGCAGCAAGATAGTTTCCCTTGGACAAAGCACATCCTCTCATTTGTTCTCCAATAATTGGGATGTAATATGACCTTAGGAAGTTGTTATCGCTACATAGAGTTGTTTCCTCCTCCATTTGGTTACTCTTCCAAACATATGGATATTTTTTGGTGCCTCCTCTATCACAGACTTATGTCAATATTACACTGCCCGAGTCTCATTATTTTTCATGATTTTTTCCAAGGGAAGTTTTATCCATCCCGAGTCAACCATTCTGTAGTCTCTTGACTTTCATGAGTTGTCCATCCCAAGAGTCCAATCAAATTAGGATTCAAAAGCTATGAAGTTATGTTCATGATGATCGAGATCCTCTAGTCTTTCCCTGACAACATGTCGAATACCTCAGGGTCGTGAGTCTTACACTCCTATTGTACTCCTACCTGAGTTTTGAAGATCTTGAAGTTTTTTCTCGAGTTGTGAATCTCCTCATCTCCATCCACATGCATTTATGTTTCTTGAAGATGCATATTATATTGTACTTGTATATCTTCAAATTATTTTGATGTAGATATGATGTGTATTTCTCACAGCTACACTTTATATAGACATTTACGTGACATGGCTATGCAGTGTACTTGCTTGGAATCCATGATTAGTTCATCTCGAGCATGGGTATGACTGCCTCAGAGATATTATCATTGTTTTACATATGGTACCTCCATGACTATGGTCCCGAGCTCACTCCACTCTGTGTCTTCCCACTGGTAAATATATTGTAATGTATTATGGCCATCAGTTTCTCTTTTGACATCACACATTAAGGGGCCTTTGATATAGTCCAAAAATTCCTTACCTATGCATACATCACATCGACCTTTCCACTTACATATTTTTCCAAAATATTGTTGAGGTTTCTTCTTTAAAAACCATTTTTTGGAAAGTGTATGCATCCTACTGAACTAATAGACTGCATACATATGTGTGTTTCATACTAGTTAGCCTACATACATACATTATTTTCATGCTAGTTATCTTGGTTTTACCTCCAAAACTTGCAAAAAATAAAAAATTACAAGGAATTCGGTGAAGTTTACGAGCTATAGAGGGTTTCCCAACCATTCTACCCCTTGTAGCCAATCCCCAAACTAAATAACCATATTTTTATCATATAAAAAGAGCTCTTGGGGTCTCATTTGAGAAGACAAGGAATAGAATAAGAAAACTCTGCCAAAATCCCTTCCCCTTCTTAGCCCAAGTTTTGCATCCTATTCTGAGATTTGGCCTCAACATTCCCCTTCAACCCTTTCTCCTTATACAACTCTTTCCCCTTTTCCAAGTGATAAGTTACTTGTTAGAAGAAAGTGTGGCTTTGATGCACTTGGAGCCACGATAGAGGATCCCAGGCCTTATTCATGGAGTAATTTCCGACAAAGGTTGTAATCATTTTTTGTCTTGAAACTTAATAAAACAATTCATTCTTGTCCCAAAATATTATGTCTTTATTATTTTATTGATTTATGCATCTATGTCTATATTTGAACATTGAAAGTGATAAGCAGAGATTATATGTGTTGTATCATTTTTTTCCTAAGATTTTTACAGGTCATATTTGGGAGGAGACCTGCAATCTAGGAAATTGAAAAGGCAAAATATGTATACACTAGACGGAAGGACTAAAGGTTCACCTACTGACCTTCTTTCCTATCTCTTGTCATTCAGTTTAGATAGTTTTTCAACATATTAGGGATAGAATTGTATTTTAATGGAAGCTAGTGCTCTACATGTACCTCAACCAAGTATAGGGGGATTTTCCTCGCTAGCACTCTTGAAGAGGGGAGCACCCATCATTTTATATAAACATTGGTCTACTCCACTACCAACAGATGCATATGTTTCTCAGTAATGTGGGTTGGGATCAATATTAGTAGGGGGAAGAATTTTCATCAAAGATGTGATGGATCTACCTCTTCAATCCATTCTTTTTGTTATCACTAAACTGATAGGAAGAACCATTTCCCATATTTCTTCCAAATATCAGATAACATATGTTGTTCAGTGCTTGGAGCCTAGGATTTTTAACAAGTGTGCATGGTTCTTGAGAAACATCAAAGAGAAAATTTCTAAGTGTAGAACGAGCAGGAAGAAGAAATTTGGATACGGATCTTTCTTGGTTTCATTATTTCTAGAGTGAGTACCACATATACATCCACAGGTTGCATTGATAGCATGCCCCATATCCGATCCCCAGAAGGAGAGGTGGATCAGTCTCTCGCCTCGGTTTGGGAATGAACCCTCAACCTTTCATTTTACCACCGACTTCTTCACATGGTAGAAAAGGCAACTCATGGTGATAGAGGATTTCCCTTATGTCGGAGTTGAATTTAGGGGAAGTGTGGATTTATTTCTCCCCGAAGAGGCACAATGGGATGCATCAGGTAAAATATGAAACATCATGACCTTGCAACAATATTTTTTGTTTTTATATTTATATATGTATTTTTTTTTGTACAAAGAGGGAGCTAAATCATTTTTTTTCATCATGCAGACAGAGGTATATCATGTCTGGTGGGGATGCAAGCATTAGAATGTCGTGGTGATGTTCAAGAAGAAGTAGAGGATAGTGTTGGATTAGGAGGAATCCATGAGGTGGATAGGAACCTCCATTGATTGACCATGGGTGTTCCTTCCATGAGGATACGGGATGTACCTTTCCAGCTCCAACGACACATAGTTGGGGTGTCGGAGGGCCTCAGTCATCTGCTGCAATGAGTGGTTAGAGAGGTTGTGTGAAATGTTGAGAGAAATGTAGTGCCAGAAGACGAGTATAGTATCCTGACACAATAGTATTTTATGATGATGTCATGAGAATAATGGACCACATTTTTTCCCTGCTATGTACCTTTTGGATGATGTATTTTGACACACTTTTTCTACTTTATATACAAACATATATATATGATTTTTTTCGTGGATACTTATGTTTTTCAAATGATGTGATGTTTTTATTTACATGATTTATGTTCTGAATGCTTATCTATGTGTAATGTACCAATCCAAAATATAATTTTCTAATGAGTCCATAATCATATCAAGTTCTCTTGATATATGTCTATATTCTAAACATTCAAAATATCTTTCGAGATGGTGAACCCTTAGATGGTGACGTAACAAAAATGGATTACCAACAGTGTATTCACTTTTAAGTTGACAGACCACAAGTTGAGAATCAAGGTTGATAATCAATTGAGATATGACTAAAGAAGAATCTTCGATTAAAAGTCCAATTATGACATGATATTCTGCAAGGTTATTGGTTGCAGATCTAAGGCAAATTCATCTTGAACTCACTAACTCGTCAGAGTGGTAGATGACCCATGCTGCATAATATATGTTCTGGGTATTTCAACTAGCGCCATCCACAAAACTAAAATAGATAGGAAAGGATGATGACATCAACGCATTCAAGCACAAAGAAAAGTATAAGCAACTTTAAATAATGGGGAAAAACTCGTGCATGCAAAATCAAAGACACAACACACTAAAAACATATAGTACAATATAGTACAAAGAACACATGCGAGATGTTCTATGCACAGTTAGTTTTAAGGTAAAACCCATTTTGGGGCTCACTGATAGATAATCCATTGTAAACCGCTAACTCGCAGGAACCTCTATGTAGCACTCGTTTCACGATGTATGCATGTTGGCCCTTGACCAAGTTTTGGGATATTATTGGTCATGTTGACCTATTTTGGACTTAGACAGCCTGTCGAAGGAGGAGCGCAAGATGAAGAGGAGATCACGGGATCTCAACCCCTTTTTGGGTCCTTTTTGGGTTTTTGGGATTATGTAAGAGGATTGGGATGTCGGCCCATGGGTTTACCCATGCTTAGGCCTATTTTGTAATGTATAAATAAATGTCTAGGCAATGTAAGGAGGGGAATCTATGTAATGTTAGGAATCTATTCAAATGTAAATGTATGCTAAGTGTAAGTAGGGTATGTAAGTTCTTTGTGCATGACTGTAAGAGACTTGCAGAGCTAAGTGCGAGTGGTTGTAACAGACGGTGGAAGGTTTTGTGTTGTAATGCAAGGAAGAAGGATCTAGCGAGTTGTGCAGATCTTCTATCCTATGCAGAGAAGGGCTCTGAGGCTCTGTGCATGTAACCTGTTGAAGAAGCTAATAAAGGAGAAGAGTTGGTGGACGTAGCCCTAGGGTGGGGTTGAACCATGTAAATATTGTGTTACTCTACTCTGTGTGATGTTCTGATGCATTTATATGTTATTTTCTAAGTGCTTTGAGATGATTAGATAAATCTTTTTATGCTTAGTGCTAATTATATGTGAGAATTTTAGATCTGATCTGTATGAATATGTTTAGTGCTTGATCTACTAGATCTGATCTATTTACCTATGATAAGTGCTTAAATACATTAGATTAGTGTGAATGTTGTGAAGCTTTGTTTGATCAATGAAGTGGATATTGATTGCATATTGAGGAACTAATGGTGCTAAGTGATTTATTAAGTAGTACAATCACAGATTTGTGTCCCATCTAAGGTTGCAGACACCTGAGTCTTGCAACCACCCCTGCCTCTACCTCAGGTGAGACTTCATCTGCTTCATAGGTGTTGCCGAAAGGGCCAGTAGTTGGGGTTTTTTTGGTGCATTGTTGTAGAGTTGAACACTGGGTCTACCCCTATGCCAACAAATGGTTACGTTGTCGGGACCTGAAACTGTGATTGTTGGGAACTAAGAAAGAAGAAGCTCTGTGCAAATATTCAACCTGAAACTGTGATTCCTTGGAACTGAGAAAGAAGAAGCTTTGTGAAAATATTCGACCTGAAACTATGAAGCTCTATACATAGATCTGTTGCCCTAGTGTGCCAAATTTTACTTGACCTGTGAAGCTTTGTGCCAAGAAAAGAGGTTAGATCTGAAGAAAAGAGGTTAGATCTGAAGAAAAGAGGTAATATTTGTAAGATCTGTTCTCTGATAAAGGTAAGAATAGTAGAAAAAAATCTAGATCTGAAAGCTTTGTACTCTGTGAAAGTAAGATAAGTGGAAATTTTTGTTTCTAAAGTATGGATCTAGGTATGTTTGATAGGTTCTTTCCTAGCTTGAAAACTAGGGCACTAATAGATGAAAGAAGATTTGATATGAGTAGATCTGATAAGAATAGTGAAAGATATGTTATACCTATGCATAGAAATAATGTTTGGACTAACAAATGGATGCAGGATCCTAGAAATAATTTGTTGCAGGTTAGCTCCTATGATCCTAGCGCACAGTACAAGAAAAGTTGGGGATAATTTAAAATAAAGAGAGGATTAACCCTCTATTACAGTTGCAGAATACCGGGACATCTTTCTAAGGAATTCCCTAGAAGAAGACCTAGTTGTCTTTGTTGCAAAGCTATGGACCATGAAGTGTTGGATTGCCCTAGAATGATTGCTAATCTTGAAGGAATAAATCTGAACCAGGAAAACCCTAAGGCAGATCCAAAAATGGAAGAATCCCAGAAAGAATCAGAGAAAGTATTGTTACAGGTGAAAGAAACCCTGAATGACCACCGACATATCATCTTATCAGAGATCTTCAAAGAAAAAGAATGCATCAAAGTAATAATAGGAGACTTCGACATTGACTATGTTCTAGATGAAGAGACACAAGTGAATATCATGACAGAGAGAACTTGGGAATCTATAGGGAGGCCTGCTATGACTCTCTCACTAGGAGGAATAGGGTTATTCAGAGGAAAACTAGTAAACCTATGTGGAAATCTCACTCAGATACCTATGAATGCCAATGGAACTTTGGCAGAAGAAGGTTTTGAGATTATTAAATTTATTGAGGACAGCGCCCCATTTGCCATGTTACTAGGAAAACCTTGGATTGACAGAGATCAAGATAGATTAAAGGAAGAAGAAGAATTTTTAGAGAAGAAGAAACAAGAGTTAAAAAAAATTGTGACTAGAAGGATCACACACTTGATTGAAGAGCATGAGAACAAATCGAAGCTATTTAACACTAGAGACCCAGATGTCGAAGCTGCAAGAACAATAGAAGACCCATAGAAGGCTGAAGTACCTATCCCAGATAAAGAAGAGATATTACCCCTGAATCATAGGAAAGAATATCAACAACACGTAGTGACTATGTCAAACGAAGATAAGAATCAGAATTGGAAAAGACATACCGAGACGAAGCTCATTGGAAAGAAGGATAGAAAGCTAAGTAAGAAGAGGGATAAGATTAAAAAGTTACAAAAAGTTCCAGAGGGAACTTCGTAGGAGGAAAAATTGCAGAATTGGAGCTTCACTTGGATATCAGAATAGTGACACATGGCACTTTGCCATGGTGAATAAATATAGTCATTGGGGACATTATAACATTTCGAATGCTGCCCCGAATGGGTAGAAAGGAATTTAATGGTCGACACCAGACCATTGGATCACGCCATAATGGACCGAACAAGAGTTAATGAGGCTTCATACCCGTTACAAGCGAACCATTTCTGAGTTACCTATTTATCCCGTTGCGCCATGCACTGAGAACACTTTTGCTAACCAAGAGTTTGAGCCCGGAGACTAAGTGAATTGTATACAATGATCATTTCCCTCTTGTCATTTATTCTAGTACAGTGTCTAATTAAATTTGACCCTGATCTAATTAATCCCAAGCACGGATGTCCAAGGAATTCAACACAGTCGAAGAATCAGTGGCAGAAGTACTCCTCGACTTGATGACTAAAAGAGTCATGTCAGAGAGAGGATTGTCTACGGGTGTAAAAGAACCACCGATGAGAGGACTGTCAACCTCTCCATCCACTACTCGAGCCGGACCATCCTGGCCAGCAGATGAAAAGAGAACCAAGAACATGGATGATCTTGCGAATGCTAAATTGATCCCTGAGCATATTACCCACCTATCTACCACCTTTGAGAGGCACAATAAATTGAGATAGTGTGCCTAGAGACTTTGAGTACTCCTTGATCACTACGTACCTCACAAAAGGGATACACCCAATTCGTGCAGACCAAGAAAAGATTGCAGCATTGAAGTTTAGCGAATTCAACCTCGGCGACAGGAAGGTCTATAACATGCTTGCCCCACATAAGTACTTGACCAGAACAAAGGGAAAGAATTCAAAGATCGTCCCTCGGTCATGGAATATGAACCTCGCGCAGTCCACACTACTCAATGTCATGAAGATTCCTCACTTCGGAAGACACCAAGAGGTGAATGCATGTGTCAATATGATACTGTCCTATTACCATGGTGGATACTTGTGGCTAAATTGTCCTATAATAGTTGATCTGACATTGATCAATCAGATCACAGGGATGAGTATGTAAGGCCCTGACCCACAGGATTTCTATCTTGGAAAAACCATGGATCGCGCTATAGCTTAAAGGATAAAGGACACCTACGACGATGTCAAGAAGGGCACACAAGGATACAAGGTATCTTTTATCTAGAGCGGTGCAGTGTGCCTCGCCTATCAATTGATCACAGGAAAGTTAGTTCGCAAGAACTGACCCACCCAAGTCATTGGTTTTGTAGTCAACCTCGCAGGGAAGTGCTCGGAGGGCTTACAAATGAATTGGGTGAAGTACCTGGTGAACCAATTAGAACTTGAATATAGAGAAGCCCAAGATCAACAGTACGAATTTCATTATAGCTGGCTATTAATCCTGACTGCTTTCATTTCCTGTGAGATGCCGGAAGGTGTGACCTTCCTATAAATCGAGCCCTTTGAACCTCTAGCCACGTAGTTCAATACACTATGGTATTCCAGTGACATGAATAAGAAATAGTAGTCAAATTTTGAGTTCCATACATACTACAATCAGTTGAAGACAACCATCTAGTCTGAGCCTCGTATGACCCTAAATACTTTACACAGGTTCCTACCTTTGATGAAATTCAACGCTAATCGACATTTTATTTATATTACAGCGTGTGTCGATGAACATAAGCAATAGTTGTAGTCATATTACAAACAAATGGAGGAGGAATTGGAGGAGATCACCAAGGAATGGTTGGAAGACCTCCTTATTTCAGTCGACCCTGTGGACATATCCAACATAGACAGCCCAGAAGCTATGCAAGATACACCCGTACCTAGCAAAACAAAGAAGACTGATGAAGTACAAGATTTAATTAGTGCCTCGGTGAAGATTGATTCCATGTCACCAGCGCCAGGAGGTGATGGCGAAGAGATAGATGGCACAGAGGATGAACAGAGGAGAGGCAAAGTAACACTGCCTAGAGAGGAGGAGGACCCCTTGAAGAAAAGGAAGGTTTCCCCCCTGAAGCCTTCCTCCTAGAAGAAATCAAAATAAACCATGACTAAATTGAAGACTATCCTCACCCCAGATGACTTTGATTTCATCGTAGCAACCCTAAATGATGCTTTGTTGGAGATAGGAGAGAAGAAAGAGGCTAAGTAGGAGGAGATGTACAATCGAATTGAGGTTGAACTTCAAGGGGTGCAGCAGGCACTAAAGTCCAACCACTCATTTTCCACTGTGCCTCTGCCATTAGGAACACTGAAACTGGGAGATGAGCCATCTTAACTCCACCGAATCACTGATACAGTCGAAGCTCGCCTTCAGTGAGCACAGGAAGAAATAGTGCAACCCACCCAGGATTTAACACAAGTACAGGGAGTCCTTCTAGAGAAATGAAGTACTGCAGAATGGGAAAAGCTTTCTCTCCAAGCGAAGTGGGATGAATAAAAAGCACAGTTGCAGCAAAGAAAGGAACAATTGCTCACAAAGAAACTTGAAGTAAAGGAAATGGTCAACAGAGAACTTCGCTCTGTAACAGTTGTAGAATTAAAGACCGAAGAGAAAGTTTCACAGTAGGTGGTGCAACTTGAAGAAGTAATCCAACAAATACAACAATGCATCACAGATTTGGAACTACATATCATTCTCGAGACATCGAAAGATGTAAGAGACCTAAGAGAAGAAACTACCCGCAACACAGTTGACAGACTAAGAGATCTTTCCCTGGAATGAAAACAACTGAGTAACCGCAGTTCCCAAACATATGAGAACCTCACCGAGAATTTGGAATTGCAGGCACTAGAGTCGTAGCTCAAGGAAGTGAATCAACACGCAAACACACTACAGGCGCAATTGAAGGCCCTGACGATCGTAGAAAGAATGAAGAAGTCACAAGAGAAGTGCACTGCCCAACAGCAGATCCATACGATTCAAAGAAAAGTTATGGAAGTCACTCAATGACTCCAACCAGTACAATATAAGGCATGCCAATTGTTCACAGAGGTTGAGATCCAAGGAGCAGAGATAGAACAGGTTGTCACCATAGCAGAACAACACCTAGAAGGGCTCGTGAACGATGCAGTGATATAGGAGTTCGCGGAGCAAGAGGTTGTCGCACAACAACAAGTCGAAGCATCTTGAGCAAAGCTCGAGGCGTTCGAGGCAGAAATAGTCAGACCAGAGTGAATCGGGATGAGTCACAGGTGAGTGATGGGGGCGTGTTGGACCTTGACCAAGTTTTGGGAGATTCTTGGTCATGTTGACCTATTTTTGACTTAGACAGCCTGTTGGAGGAGGATCGTAAGATGAAGCGGATATCATGGGATCGCAGCCCCCTTTTGGGTCGTTTTTGGGTTTTTGGGATTATGTAACAGGATTGGGATGTTGACCCATGGGTTTACCCATGCTTAGGCCTATTTTGTAATGTATAAATAGATGTCTAGGCAATGTAAGGAGGGGCATATATGTGATGTTAGGCCGCTAGTCAAATATAAATGTATTCTAAGTGAAAGTAGGTCTTGTAAGTTCTTTGTGCATGAATGTAATATACTTGTAGAGCTAAGTGCAATTGGTTGTAGCAGATGGTGGAAGCCTTTGTGCTATAACGCAAGGAAGAAGGATCTAGCAAGCTACGTAGATCTTCTGTCCTATGCGGAGAAGGGTTATGAGGCTCTGTGCATGTAACCTGTTGAAGAAGCTAATAAATAAGAAGAGTTGGTGGATGTAGCCCCAGGGTGGGGGTGAACCACGTAAATACTGGGTTACTCTTCTCTATGTGATGTTCAGATGCATTTTTATGTTATTTTCTAAGTTCTTTGAGATGATTAGATAAATCTGCTTATGATTAGTGATAATGATATGTGAGAATGTTAGATCTGAACTGTATGAATAAGTTTAATGCTTGATATGTTAGATTTGATCTATTTACCTATGTTAAGTGATTAAATACATTATATTAGTGTGAATGTTGTGAAGCTCTGTTTTATCAGCGAAGTGGATATTGATTGCATATTGAGGAACCGATGTTACTAAGTTCTTTATTAAGTAGTACAATCACAGATTTGTGTCTCAGCTAAGGTTGCAGACACCTGAGTCTTGCGACCACCCCTGCCTCTACCTTGGGTGAGACTTCATCTGCTTTGCAAGTGTTGCTAAAAGGGCTGGTAGTTAGGGTTTTTTTGGTGCATTGTTGTATCGTTCAACCCTAGGTCTACACCTGTGCCAACAATGCCCATGCCACATAGGTTATGAATTACCTGCACCAAGTTTTTCATGATCTTAGTCATATACCAGGACTAGATCTCATTTTGCAAAATTGCAAGGTTGAACAAACTTATCGTATTGAGTCTTGATTTTTTTTTTATATGTCTCGTTGATGAGAGAAGCATCATGACAGGTTTCCTCCAACTTCGTTAGATATAAAAATCATTCTTCTTTGAAATAAGTATGGGGTAGGGGTTCTACAGTCAATATCAGGGATGGAATATTACATTCAGTCGAAAACACCACTTCCAACCCATATACCAACTAGAAAGGTGTAAATCTAGTGGCAGTTTTAACTGAAGTCTGATAAGCCTAGAGTGCGGAGAAGAGTTGTAAATGCCAAGAATTTTTGTTCACTCCTACCATGCATTGAAGCATGGTATTCATAACTTTGTTAATGGATTCAACTTGTCCATTTGCATGAGGATAGTAAGGAGGTGAATTTTCATGATGAAAACCCAACTTGGTGTGAAATTCACCCATTATTTGGTTTTTGAAATGGGATCCATGATCAGTTACAATAGCTTGTGGGACTCTGAAATGAGCGATGATGTAATTGAACATGAAAAGTATTGCAGTTTGACCATCGTTAAGAAATGTAGGCATAGCCTTAGCCCATTTAGACTACAACAATAATATAACCATGCCCCCCCATCTGAGGTAGGTTTACATTGCAAGAAATCAATACCCCATTTTACAAAGGGGTCAATGGAAACAATTGGATGGAGTGGAGATAGGTGGGTACAAGATTTCTTCTGAAATATCTAAAAGGGTAGGCATTTTTTAATGGCCTCAATGTAGTCTTTGAATATGGAAGGCCAAAAATAACTGACACGTAATATTTTTTGGGTTTTGGCCATCCCAGAAAGATGATCGTCACAAAATCCAAGGTGATAGTCATTTAAAAATCACTCAACCTATGCATGGGTTAAGAAAATTTGTAGAACAATATTGATACCGAGGTGATACAAAGTGTCACAAATGATAAGGTAGTACTTTGAATGGTGTCTAATCTAACGTCGTTCATCACGTGAAATGCATGGATGGAAGTGTTGGGTCTGGAGATACAAAACAATTTCTACATACCATGGATCAGATGTACTAATGAGGAACAATGACTCATCGGGAAGGGAATCATTGGGCTCAGTATTATCATCAGTATGGTGAAGATTGCAAATTAATTCCGCAAAAACCGACAATTTTTTAGCTTTGGATTTGGAAAACTCAAGATCAAATTCTTGGATAATGATGATCCATTTGGAATATTTTCCCCCAATTACTTGATGAGTCAATATGTGATACATGGGGTTCAATTCAACAATGACCGTGGTAGTGTGAAGCTGAATATAGTAGCGAAACCTTTGGACAACAATGACTGCCACCAAATCCAACTTTCCAACATGTGAATAATGGAGTTTAGGACCTAAAAGGATCTAACTTAAATAGTAGATCACATGTTCGGCATCGTCATCGTCCTCTTGTACTAACACCATGGAAATAGTGGAAGCAAAGGCAGCCAAATAAAGGATGTAGTATTTCACATAGTTGGGGGGATGCAACAATAGTGTATTCGTTAAATCATGCTTGAGATCATCAAATGAGTGTTGAGAAGTTGCAAGCTAGATAAAAGGGGCATCCTTCTACAACAATATGATGAATCCTTTAGTAATTTTTGCATAATTTCATATAAAACGATAGAGAATTTTTTCCTTCCCTTGCAAACTTTGTACTTGGGTAAGATTGTTGGGAGGAGGTAAAGTGAGAATATCTTTGAATTTTAATGAATCCACCCTAATCCCATCTTTGGACACTATGAAGCCAAGGAGTCTCCTTGATTCAACAACAAAAATGCATTTATGTGTGTTCAAATGTATGTTGTAATACCTATATCTAAGAAATATTGATCTTAGATGACCAATATGATCCCATCGATGATCCAAGTGAGCTGGAAAGTCATCGAGATAAGGTTCAAAAATATATTTGATGTCTTGGAAAGCATACGACATAGATCTCTGAAACACTGCTCCAACATTTTTAAGGACAAAAGGTAATTTTCGATAGGTGAAATTCCCCCATGGGTAGATGATCAGAATCTGGACCATGGATGATTTTAGGGGATAAATTTCTCTCATGGGCTAATTTTCCATGGTTTTTCCGAAAACGAGATTCACTGTTTTAAAAATTATTCCCCTAAATTCTATAGGATAAATTATTTTACCTTAAAAATCGCCAAAATTTTATAAAAACTATATAAAATCCTTAGAAATTTGAATATTTTTACAAAATTATCACCAAACATTTATAGTTGGCATATGAAGGATTAGTAAGATTTGCCAACGTTTCTACATTTTAAAGAAAATTTCCATCCTTAAAACCATCCTTGATCTGGACCAAGGGTCAAAATTTAGCCCAAAAATAAAAGTGTTCGAAATCGCTTCAAAACAGATAGGTACGTAGGCCTCGTTGTCATCAACCAAATTCCCTTTGAACGGGTTCAAACGGACATCAGATGAGTGATATATCATGTTCTGTTCGATTTGCCAAACATGCAAAAACAATTGTTGATTGTATAGTCCATATAGCTGATGTGGCAGGGTCGTACAACTGACGTGGCATGATGTTGATGTGGCAGATGCTGAGTTGGAAGACAGTTGGCAGGACATGTGGGTGAACATATTTCTAACACGTGGCATCATTGTGGCAAATGGTATGGTGCCACGTGGCACAGGCGTGGGTTTCCACGTGGCACAGTGATTTGGTTTGTTTATTTAAAAGTATAGTGGAGTCCGAGGGGATTTAACCCCAGACCTCCATGCATATCACAAACGCTTTGGAAAAGGCCGCCCAACCGGTGTGCCACACGAAATGTCTTAACATATATATGTTTTTATATATATTTAAACTTGCAATGTGTTATATATAGCGCGGGGTCCAAGTTGGAGCTTAGCCCCAGCCCCCGGTCGTTAAGCCTCCCATACGACCACCCATAGAGTGCATGGAAATTTTCCAACAGTCAGTGATTTATGTGCCCGAAACTTGTAATTCCCTCATCCAATCTTGCAATGAGGGCCTAAAATCGTGTTGGGACATGGCCATATGACCCCCATGCACCGAACACCTCCGCCCTTTGAGACCCTAATTTCTCTAACGGTGTGACAATTTGGCGTGTTTTTTGGAAATGCATGTGTGTGATGGGTTTAGGCATGGGAAACGCCCCAGAATCCAGGTTACTCACACAAGAGGTGTGAATTGGCGAACCAAAGACAACAAGCTTGAAGGAGAAAAATGGCAGGAAGCCTAACTTCTTCATTTTTTGGCCAAATGAGGTGCCGAAAAATCCTAGCTAGGGGTTTTTGGATGTTATGAATCCATTGGTACAGTTTTCAAAGTCATTTGGATACTTCTATTGTAGTATTTTCTACAGGGAATTTTTAGAGAGCTCCAGGGAGCTTAGGGCCACCATTGAAGGAGGCCATGCCCAAGGGATCCAAAGTCCATTTTCAGTGACTAAATAGTCATTTTTGACTAACTGATATGCTCTTAACTCATTGGAACAATTTTCAGAGGCATTTGAGAAATTTTGCAGGTGTTTGTTCCACAGGGAATCTCAAGGAAGCTCAAGGCCACCAGTAGAAGAGGTCGTGCTTGGATGAGCCATGGGTTGTTTTCAGAGATCTAATAGTCATTTTTGGGGTTTTTATGTATTCAGGACCTAATGGTATAGTTAGTAAATCCATTGGAGTTGAGAAGAATCTTGCAAAAGAATTTTAGACAAACTAATCCCATAGAGCCTAGTCCATTGATGGAGGCTCAAGGAGATGTAGCCTAGTTGGGGGTGAACTCCTTTATCATGTTGTTATCGTTGTGAGTTGTTGGTTATTGTTTGATGCAAGTTATGTTTTGTTGTTGTATTCTTTAAATAACATATTCCACCTTTAAAGAACCTCACACATAAACATCTAAAAGGATCCTAAACTTGACACATAAATCCTCTTGCACAACTAAGACATTGAGCAAGGTTCTGAAATTTATTTTAATAGAGTAGAGGGTGCTTGTATAGAAAAACAAGTCAGCCCCATATTTTCAGATCAGTAGATGAAGGATTTTTTGTGTTGATCAACGGGTAAAATATCGATCTGATTATAGCTAGAGAATCCATCCATAAAGAGAAAAGGAAACTCCCAGTGCAATCATTAATAATTTGGTCGATAAAGGGCATAGGGTAATTTTCCTTTCGACAAGCCTTATTTAGATCCCTATAGTTGACAAAAACACAAATTTTCCCTTATTTCTTGGCAACCGAAATGATGTTTGAAACTGATTTGACCAGAGGTACGAGATAAATAAAACCAGATTTTAGTAACTTTTCTACTTCTTCCTTGATTGTTGCAGTTTTCTTGGGATGAACTGGGAAAATTTTTTGTCTTACAGGTTTGACTCCAAGGTAATTTTTTATTTCATGCACAATGATCGAAGAATAGATCCCTGGAAGGTTTTTTCATAGCTCCATCCAAAGATGTCACAAAATTATTTAAACAAGGTGGTTTAAGTTTCAATCTCTTAAGTTGAACAATTTGCACCAAGTTGTATGTTTTCCATAGTACCTTATGTTGTGGATATGTCAACCCTGATTGTTTGAAATATGTTTCCCAAATTCTCCTCGGAGATTGTATCCTGAGTGAGTATCGAATATTGGGGAACATTGAGAATATTAGTGGGAAATATATATAAAATATCTTTCTCAATTTCATCCAAACTAGGAAGAAAGGATGAACGATGGTGGTTATCATCCCATGGTACCACCTCGATACTAAGCATTTCCATAATGGATTCATCGGATGGAAAAATATGTAGGATGTAATTGAAAGTCGAGGATAGGGAATCTAACCTTGATGGTAGTGAATAGGAATTAGACGCCAGCAGATGTTGGTCGTCAGGTGAAGGAGAGGAAGATTGAATGGCACCGTACTCGGCCTCTACAAAACTAAGTGGCATAGTGTCTGAATCGAATTCTAAGGTACTAGGTACGATCCATGGATCAGATGATTCAAGGAACTGATGTACCATATTCGAAATCATATTAACCATTTTGATATGTTGAGTAGTTGCAGAAAAATGTGTGGGGAAAATTCCTATGAGAGAAGAATATTCCAGTAAACCTACCCCTACACTTTCATAAGTAATCTTTGAATCCACCAAAAATGGAATATTGTTGGTTGTTTGAGTGCGAGCATCAGGGGTACAGTAATCTAATTGATCAATGGTCACTATTTTTCCTTGATGAGGAAACTGGCAACAACAAAAAAATGATGAAGCTACAATAGTCATGGCATAAAACAAACTTCTTCCTAGCAATAATTTATAATCGAGAGGAGCGTAGACTAATTCTACATCTACATAAACATATTCCCCCCCGAGTTGAAGGGATAAGGATTGTAACAATCCATGGGGTCAAAAACCTCTTCCATCAAATGTTTTTAAGATGGTTGGAGATTGATTAAGAACAATTGATTTAAGGCCTTTCCAACAAGCTAGGGATATGACACATGTTGAGGCGCCCTCATCCAATATCATGCAATGAATATGTTTATTATGGAAAACAATGTCAATTTGGAATGCAAGTTGGTGAGAGATTCGTGATTTAAAATTATCCAGATTAAATGTGATAGTATTTTATGACTTAGAATCTATAGCTTCGATGGCTGCCAAGAGATTCCTAAATTAACTAGGGAAGTGTTGTAGAAATTCGAGAGCCGACATCGCACAAGGTTCTTGGGCAAAATATTCAACAATGTTGTAGTTTTGGGCAACACAAGAGTTAGGATTAAAGGTTGACTTTCTAATTGTACTCTTGGGTGGACATAAGATGGACTAAAAATTTAGTTTCTTAATCTAGAGAGGTACAAACCGAGGGGTAACTAAAGTGGAAGGTGGATCAGTCGTAGTTCCATTAGTTACGTTTTCCTTACCGGGTTTACCTGGGGGTGTGTAATATTTCATAGTTCGAGTGGTCAAATCTGCACCATTAAACATATAAATGTGTGCACTCGATGAAGCATCCTTGTTAGGAAGATGACCTGGGTTGCCTTCTTGCGGTGGTATAAGAGTTTTTGCAACCAGTGACTATTGTTGTCGAAAAGGATGTGTCAGGAAAATGGGTTGATAATTTTCTTTAAATAATTTAGCAACTTCTTCCTGGTAGGGACAATCTCGTGTGTAATGATATTCAACACATACGAAACATGGAAATTTTGATTTACGTTGTGGTTGTTTTTACGTAGCAGGTGGTTGTGCTTGTGTTTTGGTATTTTCAGTTTGATTATTATTTTTCTTGAGTTTATTCTTATTTGTATTCCCCCCCACTATTGTGGTGGTGAATTAGATTGAACTTCATTCACTTCAGATACTTTAGTAGGGGTGTAATTTGATGAGAGTTGATTATACACTGCAATCAAGGCAATTATTGAATGATTGGTTGTGCTAGTAGATTGTGAGATAGGTTGGGTTTTTATGGAACTGATAATTCCATCCAAATGAGTAGTAGAGGATGGTTTCGATGGATCAGTTGATGTGCAAAGAGAGTTTGGGATAAATTCATACAAAGTACCAGATTGGGAATACAACATATCCAAATACTGGGCACGAGCAATGGCTTCCTCTTTTGTGACTACACTGTGGGTATGTGTTATATTATTTGAACAAGTAGTAGTTTCCACGTTGTTTCGAGCATGCAGGGGGGTTGGGGGGCAACGCCCCTGAGAAATTTTTTTTCCCTCAGGAAATGTGTCTCATTTTTTCCTTGTTTTTTGTGTTGCCTCGATTTTTGTGTCCATTGTTGGGAGTTTTTTCGACACATGGTTTTTTTCGATGGTTTTCTATTTCCAGTTAAGGAATTAGGGTTGTTGACTAATATAGGTCATTGGGTTAGGGTTTTTGGATGTCTTTGGCTCCAATATGTATATTTTATTGTAAACAATGTATCACAATGAATGAGTATATAATATGTTGGTTTTCCCATTTTGGGTTTCCAGGGGAAACATATCTGTGTAATGTTTGTATTTGACATTGTACAAGGTTAAAATATACATTTGGTATAAGATATTTGTTGGATTCATGGGGATGCCTTTGTGGTTAAGGGTTTGGCTCGAGACTTTGATAAGCCTTGTTATAGTGGGAAATCTGTGGTATTGGTTTTTCAGGTGAAAAGAAATGGTGAGAAATTTGAAAATGGATATCGAGAAGTTTAATGGGAAAATTTTTGAGTCATGGAAGATCAAGATGGAATATCTATTGGTGGACAGATATCCATCGATCATGGTATATCTAGGTACTACACCTATAGGAACTTAAACAAATGACTGGAAAATTTTGGATCAGAAAGCAAAGAGCACAATCCGACTGTGTCTCTTAGATTCAATATTACTGAATGTGGCAGAGGAAGCTACAACCAAGGATTTATGGGATAAGTTAGGGAAGTTGTATCAGTCTAAGTCCCTAGTAAATAAAATATTCCTGAGAAAGAAGTTGTAGTAAATAAAATATTCCTGACGATGAGAGATGGAGACTTAGTTGCAGAGAATTTGAACGCCTTCAATACTGTGGTAAGTCAGTTAGTATCTGTTGAGATTAAAATTTCAGATGAAGATAAGTGTATCAGTTTACCGTGTTCTTTACCAGACTTGTGGGATATCTTGGTTGTGGATATAGGTAGTAATACAACTTCCTTGAATTTTGATGAAGTGGTATCATCCTTTTTGTCGAAGGAGATGAGATGGAAGAATATGGAAGGATAGAGAATAGATGCATTATTTGGAAGAGGAAGCTCCCAGGAAAGAAATATATCTAAGTTCTCAAGTGGGAGATATAAGTCTAAGGATAGATCTAAATCTCTCGGAAATTTTGTAAAGGTATGTTGGAGATGTGGAAAAGAAGGGCACTACAAGAAGCAATGTAGATCCAAAGATGAGAAAAAGAAGGGATCTGAATAATCTCCTTCTACATAAGAAAATACCTCCATGGAAGAAGTAGGGGATGTGTACTTTGATTCTTCAAGAACACATGCAGATCATGAGGAATGGATGGTTGACTTAGGTGCATCCTTTCATATGAATCCCCACAGGGAGTGGTTCTTTCAATATGAAAGGTATGATGGAGGTAATGTTTTCGTAAGTGATGACTCGAAAACCAAAATCATAGGTTGAGGAAAATTCAAGTTGAGGATCATAGATGGAAGGATTAGAACACTACCTGATGTTCTTCACATCCTAGGATTGGCCATAAATTTTATTTTTGTAAGAAAAATGGATGATGGAGGGGTAAAAACAATATTTGAGAAGGAAACCTACAGGATGGTTCAAGGAGCAATGGTGTTATTGAAGGGAGTTTGGTTTGGAACTCTATATAAGCTGCAAGGAAGAACTATTAGTGATGGGTTTAATAATTCCATTGTTCCTAATATTGGAGTTGAAGAAGAAAGAACTCCTACAGTCTCTGGAGAAAAGGTTATGATGTGGCATCAAAGACTGGGGAATAATGGAGAGAAGGGTCTTCGACTACTACACGGTAAAGGTATGGTTGAAGGTATGTCTAACTTCTCTCTAGATTTTGATTTATGTGAACATTGTGTATATGGGAAGAAAAATCGGGTAAGATTCCCCTCTAGTGCAACGAGGGAAGAACAAATTTTACAGCTAATTCATAGTGATGTTTTTGGACCTGTGTTGGTCCTATCATTGGGAAAATCTGTGTCCTATGTCTCATTTATAGATGACTTCTTGAGGAATACTTGGATCAGGAAGAAAAATGAATTCTTTGAAAAGTTTAAATCTTTTAAGGATCTTTTTTAGAATCAAACAGAGAAAAGAATTAAGGTGTTGAGGATAGATAATGGTGGAGAGTTCTGTGGGAATGAATTTGAAGAATTCTGTAAGAAGTGTGGTATATCAAGGCAGAAGAATACTCCATATACACCTCAGTAGAATGGAGTTGCAGAAAGGATGAATAGGATGTTGATGGAAAAAGAAAGTTGCATGCTCAGTGGTGTCGGGTTAGGGCAATAATTTTGGGCAGAGGCAATGGGTACTGCATGTTACCTGGTCAACAGATCACCCGCATCAGCGCTGGATGACAAGACTCCACAAGAAGTATGGACTGGTAAGAAACCTTATCTCACACATCTCAAGGTATTTGGTTGTGAGGCATATGTTCATGTTCCAAAGGAAAACACGAGTAAGCTAGATAAGAAGGTTGAAAAGTGTATCTTTATTGGGTATAAATAGGGTCTCAAAGGTTATAATATTTGGAACCTAGAAACTAAGAAGTTGGTGTATAGCCGAGATGTGGTATTTAGAGAAATGAAGGATGATTTTAAACAATACACCCTACCAAGTAAGGAGGAACCTGATAAAATAGAGTTTGATTTAAAGGATGATGAATTAGACTCTACAGAAGAACATGAATCAAAAGAAGAATATCCTCATACTCCAATATTGAGGAGATCGGTTCGAGAAAGAAGGCTATAGGAAATGTATACTCCATCTAATTTCCATTCAAAATTTTCTGCGTCTATTACTAATGATGATCCTAGAATTTTCAAGAAGGCAATGGATTGAGGATGGAAAGCTCTGGAAAAAGGCCATGGATGAAGAAATGGTAGCCTTGGAAAAGAGTGAGGCTCAGGATCTATTGCAGTTGCCGACTAGAAAAAATCCCATTGGCATCAAATGGGTATTTAAAAGGAAGATGAATGAAGAAGGAAAAGTGGAGAAATACAAATCTTGATTAGTAGCAAAGGGTTATTCCTAGGTTGAGGGAATTGATTTTGGTGAGATTTTTTCTCATGTTGCCAAGTTAAATTCTATAATATTTATGTTATTTGTTGTTGTTGCATTTGATTTTGAAGTATAACATATGGATGTGAATACAACATTACTGCATGGGGATCTAAAAGAATAAATCTATATGAAGCATCCAGAAGGATTTGTTCTGAAGGAAAAGAAGGAGCTGATATGCAAGATGAAAAATTCCTTGTATGGTTTAAAAAAATCACCAAGGATGTGGTATCAAAAAATTGATACTTATATGTTGGGACTTGACATCACAAGAAGCAAAGAGGATCATTGTGTGTATTTTAAATTAATTGGTTATCATTTGATTTATTTGGTCTTGTATGTGGATGATATGTTGTTGATAGGAAACAAAAGGGAGATTATCCAAGATGTGAAAACTCAGTTGTCATCTAAATTTGACATGAGGGATCTCGGTGCTTCAAATTTAGTTTTGGGCATAGAAATTAAAAGAGATCAGAAAAAGAGGAAAATATGGTTAAATTAGAGAAAATATGTCGAGACAATATTGCAGAGGTTTAATATGCAGGAATGTAAACTGGTAAAGGTTCCTATTCCTGTAGGTCTAAAGTTATCTGTGGATCAATGTACCAAGACACAGGAAGAGGAGGAGAACATGTCTCTTGTTCCATATGTGAGTGCAGTTGGAAGTTTGATGTATGCAATGGTTTATACTAGACCGTACATTGCACATACAGTGGGAGTTTTGAGCAGGTATATGTCAAAACCAGGGAAGGAGCATTGGACCACAAAAGTTGAATACATGGAAGCCACTCATGCAAGTAAGGATAGATTATGACAGTCAGAGTGCAATTTTTATAGCGAAGAACCTAGCTTATCATTCAAAGACAAAGAATATTGATATTTAATATCACTTTGTAAGAGACATGTTTGAAGAAAATAAAGTGTTATTGATGAAGGTGGGCACTTTGAAGAATGTTGCAAATTCATTAACACAATCTGTGAGCATTAAGAAGTTCTCTTGGTATAGACGATCCATGGGCATTGTTGCCTTGGATTGTTGACTATGTAACCCTTTAAGCCCCTGTATGCAAAGAAAACAACAAGTGGGATAGTGTTGGGTATGTGTTATATTGTTTGCATGAGTATGCAAAGAAAAGAAAAAAAGAAAACCTTGGGAAATGTGTCACATTTTTTCCTCATTTTTCATGTTGCCTCAATTTGTGTGTCCATTGTTGGGTAGTTTTTTGGCACATGGTTTTTGTCAATGGTTTTATATTTCCAATTAAGGAATTAGGGTTGTTGACTAATCCAGGTCATTGGGTTAGGGTTTTTGGATGCCACTGGCTCCTATATGTATATTGTATTGTAAACAATGTATCATAATGAATGAATATAGAATATGTTGGTTTTCCTGGTTTGGGTTTCCGGGGGAAAAATATTTGTGTAATGTTTGTATTTTCCATTGTATCTTTTCTGTTCTTTTACTGAAAATCTATTTTTAGTAAATATTGTACAAGCTTAAAATATATATACACCACCTATGGCTACATCGCGAGAAATAGGAGGTAATAGATATTTTGTGAACCATTCAACCAAAAAATGGTTGGGAATGATGGCTTTGATCAACCATCGTCATCATATCCATTCGTGAATATGATCATAAGTATGTACGAAGTTAGTCTAATGAAGGGAGGTCAAGATTTTTGTGTTGGTTTCATATCTAATGGATAATTGAAATGGGTGAGGAAAGACATGGTAAGTGAATTGAAATCTTGAAAAGTTTCACATTGTAACTCAATGTACCATTTTTTCGTTGAACCCGTAAGAGTACACTGGAAAAGACGTAAACAAATAGAATCATCCATTAGTGAGTTTGATTAAAAAGACAAATGACATGTCATGACGTGGTTATTAGGGTCTTCTCTAGTTTTACCTTCAAATTTTAGAATATCAGAAGGTAATTTGGCTGGAATGACTGACCAAAAAGGGGAGTGTAATATGGGATCGTCTGTTAGTCTTGATAGATCCAGTAGATATAAAGTAGCTAAGAAAGGTAAGTATCGATTAGCTTGAGGATGATGCTAGTGAGTCATAAGAACACCAATAGAACTCTAAACTAGTTGTAGTTGATAGTTGTATACAATAGGTCCTCCCATATGTTGTTGTTGTTGATTTTGAATAACAAAAGTAGTATTCATTTGTTGAGGAATTTGCATAAAAGGGGAAGGAAAACCCATTTGGCTCTAGGGAGGATAACTAGTGTATTCCAAGGGAGGATAGTCATATTGAACTTGAGGCAGGTAACCTGATTTCCCCTGAGGTGGGTAACCAGGTTGTCCCTAAGGAGGGTACCCAGGTTGATTTTGAGGAGGGTAATTGATGTGACCATGTGGAGGAAAGGATGATTGGCCTTGAGGACCCCAAGTGGGATTTGAGACACCTGGGAAGGGTTGTCCATAATACAATCCATAAGGATTTGGATTTAGGGATCCTCCTTGTGGGTTGGTATTTGAAGATCCTCCCTGATATGGTTGATTAAAAGGTCCTCCCCAAGACTATTGTGGGTTTCCAGCAAAATAATTTTGAAATTATCCCCCTGCCATAGGTTGGGTAACAACTAGGAGTTTTATTAATAATGGGGGTTCCCCCCCAGTCGGTATTTGTCCATTGAACGAGGGTTTCCCCCAATCGGGATTTTTCCACTAATGGAGGATTCCCCCCCAATAGGGACTTGTCCTGCAATTGGGTTTTGTTGTATGGAAGGTTTTTAAGAACCAAATATCAATATAACATAGAAAAACCTTAGAATAAGTACTCAATTCCTTGAAAAAGAGAGAATTTCATATAATAAGCCTCTTCAAGGGGGAAACCTCTGTTTACCCCACATAAATGTTCAAGTATAAGATGATTCCAAATCAAAATGTCTCCTTGGTATATATAGGAGAATAGGAGGTATAATTACAACTAATGGAATAAATCTGACATAAATAAAATAACATTACTAATGTAATATGCCCCAATTAAGGGGTAATGATCCAATATTAGGGCTTAACAAAGATTTTTTCATTCTTTGATGTGAAGGTGTCCAAACAAGGTTTTGTGGTGTGTATAAGGTTGTTGCTTGAAGAGGGGTGGTAGGTGTGACCATCACGGTACTTTGCAAATGACTAGGTAACATGAATCATATTTCACTCATTATTTGTCCCAAAGTGGTAGCAGTATTGATTTTCTGTCCGACAGGATGGTCAACGTACTAACTCGATGGTCCTGCATCTACATCGATGGTGACATATGTATTTGGAGGGTTAAAGAGTGGTCGGTTAAAATTATTTTTTTCATAAACATCTCGACCCGATAGACTCCTCCATATAGGAAGAGTAGGTGTTTGATGTGGATATACCATTTCAATAGAGTGGACATCTGTAGTAAATGTTTCATTTAGATTTGCTTGTTTGGGTTCCATGTCACATTCTTCGTATGGCCTTGACGGTAGTCTAGGATAATATTCAACTACAATGTTTCCATAGGAGTATACTCGGAGAAGGAGTGGATCATGATATTTTTTCAAATCTGGGTTTGCAGGAGGGGTAGGACCTTCCTGAATGACTAGTATAGCTCCCTCAGTATTTTCGATCAAAGGAGTAGAAACATTCCCAATGTTTGAATAGTTTTCAACCTCTTCATGGTAATTGTCTTTAGGTGAGTTAGGAAGTATGTATTTGTAGCCTTCCGGAGGAAAACCTTGCATCCTACATGATATACGAAGACATGTATCAACCACAGTACCAATTTAAAGTAAATCTAGGGTGAAAAAACAACATTTGCTAAAAATGTAGAAAAACAACAAGCAAAACAATAACTTCTTTCAATTAACGTACTAGTTGGTGATGAAATCCAACATCACGTGAAAAAAGTGAGAAGGGGATGGGATTGAGCGGGTGGATTAGTTACGTTGGCGGAATTCTTAATAGACTTACACCTTGGTGCAAGTTCCCTCATGGTTTTACTCGTGGGTCACCCTCTAAGGATCCCGAGTGAGTTTGACCAAAGTGTAATCTAAGTACAACAAAGAATTCCCTTCACCGTTACCTTGTGTAAGGAAACTAAATATTATGGCCACTAAGGACACCAAATCATATTCAGCCTATGGGAGGGTACAATCAATAATCAGGTCTGAATGTATGGGCAGGATATCAATTCCAAACATTTTCAAGAGAACTGAGGACAAATGGACCAGTAAAACTATAGAAGACTCTGAACGGATTCGAAATTCATAAAGATCCAAGACCAAATGAAAACAATTGATTCTTAATAAGAACCCACAATATACAATCATTTCTCTACGATTGGTTAAGCCTCAGAGGGATACTAAATCATCATAGTATTCATTTATCTCCCGCATGCGACCTCTTGTTTAACCCTTGTGTGAGAGGGGGATCCCATCTATGCTTATAGGAAGGTTGGATTTTATCTCCCTATCACAAGATTTTGTGTTTGCCTTGAAATATTTGGAGATTTAATCTCATAGCCTATTCCAAATATGTAGTCCAAGTCTATTGTTTGTGTAAATATCTAAAAATAAAATTTTCTAGTTCAATTTTAATTAGCGCTCATTTTCGTGGTTGTTTGTTACGGAAAGGTGAATGAAAGTGAAACTGATGATGTTTGAGACTCGACTCCACAATAAGGTAAAACAAATGATATGAAAATTTTCTTTTAAATGAACTTCTAATTACGGGAAGGAGAATAGTTCTTTTCTTTTTGTCACTAACAAACACTCCAAAGAAATGAAAAATTTTACGCTATTTTGTTCCCAATTAAGAATTCACATAGCTGTCAAATTATCACAAAGAAAAGCTTTTCAATATCCAAAACCAATGCATATAAATCCTTCTTTGTTTTATTTTTTAGATGCAAACTTTGATGTTCATCTAATGCTTCATTCCTTCACTAAATAATGAAAACGTTCAATATGATGATCGAAAAAAGTATAAATCAAAAGAGCATACAAACAAAGATACTCTCAACAATAAGCAAGAGACCAAAATAAGAACAAAGTCAAACTACTCAATGAAATATTCAAAAAAACTAAGAAAGAAAAACAATCATACTTTATAGTCTTCAAGAATTGAGAAAGAGATAAAATACATAGAAATCAAGAGACTTGTCATCAATAATATTTCCTTTAAGTCCTTCTAATCGAGATGAGTGGCAAAAGGGAAACCAAATATGAGGGAGAAAAGGTCGATTTTGAAAAAAATAAATAAAACACAAACTCAATGAAGGATAAAAAACATGAAACACATCAAGTTTATAATAAAACAAGAGCCAAGATCATATAGATGAAGTTGTGAGTTAGAGAAGAAGATCCAAAGACTAGACCTATCAAGCAAGAAACCTGAAACTTTCCCTAGGAGGAGGAAATCAATGTTCTAGTAACCAAGACACCAGAGCACTACCACACTCCCTAGAAGGATATGTGGGAGTGATGATAAAGAAACAATGGCCTGGATTTAACTACGGGGGAGTGCTAGTTCTGAGGAAATTTTGAAAAACCTCAAAAATCCAAATAAATCAAGAAATTTCAATAAGAGGCTCAATAAGACAACTAGCAAAGACAAAGAAGATGAAAAATTTAGACAAAATCAGCAAGTATGATCTAAGGATAGGAAAAATTCTTGGATGAACCAAGGGAATAAAAACTAAAATTTTATTCCCTAGTGGAGCCTCCAATTTCTTTTATGAAAATATTCCCCTACGGACATGTGAACTTTCCCTTGGATTATAGACCCCTCTACCAAGACAAAAAATTACATTTGGACACTACCATTCCTATATATTCATTTTTTCCAATGAAAAATAGAGAAGGAGGGGAAGTATGTTGTACCTTATTTATGACGTTTGTCCAATATTCTCCAATCTGTGAGCTCCAATCAATACCTACAATGGAAAGAAAGAAAAAAATGACTATATCTTACTCCAATGGATTAGACAAAATCAATTTATCTATGTAGATTTAGACAACCATATACAAGAACATGTAAACAAATACTTGAATGAAATAGGCCAAGTATATTAATGATAACTTCAAAAGGAAACTTATAATCTTCATATGATGTTGTAGCAACCTCTCCAAGTCCTACTCGTCCAACTCTTGCTCAAAAGATCCACAATCAAAATAAAAATGCTTTCTTGATTTCGCCTTTTATTCACCATGGAAATGCCTCCATTTATAGGATTTGAGAGGATCAACCACCTTGAGTATATTTGGAAATGGTTGAGGATATGGCTCCATTAATTGTGATATTTGTTGATATTATGGTAGTTGCGGGAGGTATTTACCTCCATGTGTAAACCTGACAAGAATAGAATATTATAGGAAGCAAGAAGAAACCCTAATGAGTTGTCTAATAACCCTAGAAGACATGTCATCTCAAGAGGATAATTTGTATTAGGTTAATGGCCTCCAAGAGAAGAATTCGGTTAGAAGAATTAATATATATTGAACAGACAGATACCCAAAATGAGAATTTAGTCAAAAGAAATAATATATACTGAACAGACAGATACCCAGAATGGGAAGTCGGCCTAGGCAGTTAGCTAGAATTAGTATAAATACAGGAGGCCAGTCTTCATTCTGG
>ML833623.1:30763-46188 GCA_009831015.1 Picea engelmannii
ACTTCTTCTTCTGAAGGTAACAATACTCTTCTTAGTTCTTGTACATATCTTGTTTTCATAATTTCTATACATATCTTGTATATCTATCTCTTAGAAGATAATATGTTCCAAGAAGAACCATATCTATGGAAGAACAACAAGATAAGGATTTTTATCATTATACGAGTCAGATAATGCACATGAAAGGATGAAATACATAAAACAAATCATGTGGAAGCTATTACAAGATAAGCCGAAATCATAATCAATCATGAAGAGACTTAGAAGAAGCAAAGACATAAAGAAGTCAGCAATCAAGAGGAAATTGGAGAAAGACTTATAACACTTTGCAGAAGGGAATAAGGATGCAGACGGAAGCATGAACTCTCCTATATGGAGGGAGCCAATTATATATCACCAAAATGAAGAACATGCACTCATACATGAAGCAAGTATTAGGAGGGCACTAATCCTATGATCCATTGAAGATGATGAAGTATATATCCATGGTAACAACCATGAAAGGAATTAAGTGTTTAGTTCGACCTCAGAAGAATCCTTCTTCAAAGAGAAGCCTTAAAGTATCCCTGGTTGTCCATCCACATCCATGATCCTATGATTAAAGATAGAAGTGAAATAATTAGCGCATGGAATCTATAAGAAACTCCATGGACCCAAGAGCTAAAGAAAAAAATGAGGAAGAATATGAAGATTCCAAGAAAGAAAGAGAAGCCAAAACAACTGGTCATTGTATCAAGAATCGCAAGATTACCACCCTGATATGAACTCACTAAAAGAAATCAAGCAGAGGAACTGAAAGTTGTGATGAAGAACAGTGTATATATGCAATCATTGCAAGATCCAAAACTAGAGGTTCTCCCAGATGGAGGGATAAGACTATGATTATTACTTATTCCAGTAAACCAGACATACCTCTACATGATTCATTACATCATCTGCAATATCCATGGGTTGGAGGTCTACATCAAGATGAATGAAAAGACTATTCTCCGGGGCAATTGAACAAAGAGAATATGAAGAGAAAACTCAAGACTTTGAGGCATACCATAAAGAGACCCTTGTATGTAGATGGAAGAAGATAACTTGGTCGAGAACCTCTAGTGCACAACAAAAGAATGGTGAAGATTTTCTATAACAGAGATATTGTATCGGGATGATTACTCAGTAAATTAGATCTCATGATGACAAAAGAAGTGCCACATGAATATGTTCCATTTTTCCAACAATGACATACTTTATTGATCAGAGCTACATGAAGCTTTCAGAGAAAACCAGTGTTCCAGACCGAAGTACATTTGAAATCAAACATTACATTATCCATGATGAAGTCTAGAAAGGAGAAAGAGGTTATCCAATACAAATCTCCACATATGATCAGATAAGCAGACATTTTGGTAAATCTTTTGTCCAAGATGAAAGATTTTTCATACTCAAGTTGGATCTTGTCAAGACGACTTCCTTATTGAAAAAGGAAGACTCCTAGGTTGGGAGGGAGAGATGATGTATTATTGGACAATCATTTTTCAGTTTGAAAAATGGGCTAGGATGATAAGATTCTTTCCATTTCGGAAAGCGGATTGAGATTTCTGACAGACAAAAATTTTCCAGTTCAGAAAATGGTCCAGATTGTTGATGTACCATAGACAACGACTTCCAATTATGGTTAACATGGGGAGTGGTCTAGGGAAGTCTCTCTTCTTCAGGGTTACTCAAGAAGACTGGCCCGCCTCGTCGGACAATGATTTCTCATTGTGGTTAACATGAGGAATGGTTTGTTTTGGAGGTTGGTGCAAGACAATCATTTCCTCTTGTGGTTAACATGGGAAATGGTCTAGACAATCATTCCTTAGGGTGGATTCATTCTCTCCATGTTACACTTTGTTTAGTTTCAGAGGAATGGCCCAGGGTGGGGAATGGTCCAGGTTCAACAATCAGGGATAGACATTCCTTAGGGAAGATTCATTCTCTCTAGGTTACACTTTGTTTAGTGTCAGAGGAATGGCCCAGGGTGATGAATGGTCCAGACTCAGAAATCAGAAAAAATATTCTTCCTTGCTTGAGAAGAATAGTCCAAGTAGCTCATCATTGATGTCTTACTTTTTTAGGGAAAATGCTCTTCCGAGATCTCACAGATGTGAGTGGAAGAATGCCTCAAATGATTCAGTTCATATCATAACATTGTTTCTGTGCAGGATGATATCAGATGATTGTTATGAATACTGTATGCCAGTAGATGTCAGAGGAATGGCCCAGGGTGACAAATGGTCCAGACTCAGAAATCAGAAAAAATATTCTTCCTTGCTTGAGAAGAATAGTCCAGATAGCTCATCATTGATGTCTTACTTTTTTAGGGAAAATGCTCTTCCGAGATCTCACAGATGTGAGTGGAAGAATGCCCCAAATGATTCAGTTCATATCATAACATTGTTTCTGTGCAGGATGATATCAGATGATTGTTATGAATATTGTATGACAGTAGATGTATACTACTGTGGTGGATGTGTTCCACTGTTTGTGACTATACGTTATTGATCAAGTACTTGTGTGTTACTTGGTGTGGTAGTGTACCACTGGATTGTAGTTATGTACTACTATGGATAGACACAATTGTTTTCTATTTTTTTCTGATTTCCTTGAAGACTATCAACAATATTGGAAATGATTATCAGCTAGATGGATGATTGAAGGACGAAGATTTCCCAGACAAAAAATGGTTCAGAACATTTACTCTTCTAGGACATATGTACAGATTAGAAGAATGACTCTTGTATCACTCTGTGGTGTGAGTGACTTATCCAACATCATGTATAATTACTCATATAGAGTATGGTTTCGAGAGATGATATGGCTGATGACACTGATGATGATGATGGTGCTCATGATATAGTCATGAGATAGTCTATACAACTATGTTGATACTACCAGGTGAATGGTATGTTTGTGCTCAAGACCATTACCTATAATACCTCCCTAGCTAGGAGGGAGTGTTGATATTATAGTAGTTGCGGGAGGTATTTACCTCCACGTGTAAACCTGACAAGAATAGAATATTTCGGGAAGCAAGAAAAAACCCTAATGAGTTGGCTAATAACCGTAGAAGACATGTCGACTCAAGAGGATAATTTGTATTAGGTTATTAGCCTCCAAGAGAAGAAGTCAGCCAGAAGAAATAATATATACTGAACAAACAGATACCCAGAATGAGAAGTTTTCCCAGGCAGTTATCCATAATTAGTATAAATACAGGAGGCCAGTCTTCATTCTGGCAGGTAGTCTCAGAATTGCAGAGCAACACTTGTGTGCACTGCAGTGCCCAATTTTGTACACAAGTTTGGAGGAGAGTTGCCAATGCAGTTTCTGCAGCTTGCAGATCACATTTGGCTTAGACTGTCTCTTGGTTAGGGTTTGGACTATCTGATCATATATTTTTTGTGCACTATCCTTAGGAAAAGGTGCACTACCCTTTGTTTGGCTATCTAGCCTAGGGTTTGCTTTTGGAGTAATTCTCTGTCAAGGTTAAGGTGCTCGGAGGGTGGCTTCAGCCTATGGTTGGGTGACAAGAGTGATAGTTTCAATGGTAAAATGAGAAAATCCATTATATTATAAAAATATCTTCCTTAGATGCGTCCATGGAGTCAGATTCGAGCCAAACTAATCTAATCAATTCATAGTTGTTTTTAGAGGAAAGTGGTATTTCTTCATGATTCCCTCAACCAACTCAGTGCTCTCTTAAAGTGGAAAACAAAGCATTGCAACACCCCCTCTGAGATTGAAAAGGAGTGCTAGTGCTTCTTATGTATGAGTAGGGGAGCGTTGATCTTCCAAAACATCACCAAGATGAGTAATTCCCTAGTAAAAATACTTGTTATGATTGTCAGATGATGGGGATTCTTCTTTTGACATGTTTTAGGGGTTGTAGAAAGTGTTTTCATGGTTTCGTTCAAGATGTGACTCGTAGGAAAAGTGAATGTGACACTTACAACACTTGTGATAATAAAAGTGAGATACTTGTGACAATTACGATACTATCAAAGTGAGGAATTTTGATGTGTAACAAGAGTTTTTTCCCTTACTTCACTGTGATAGTCAAGCCCATCCATAACTTGTTGAAGAAAGATAGAAACTTCTCTTGGATTCATGAGGTAGAAGAGGATTTTACAGAAATAAAAAAAGGCAATCAACTCTGCACAAATTTTAGCCAAACTAGATTTTCATAAAGACTTCATTATTTATACCAATTCCACAAAAGAAGTAGTTTCTTCCATTCTTCTACAAACTGATGACCAAAATAAGGAAAATTCTTTAGCCTGTATGAGTCAAAGTTTATCAAATGATGAGGTGAAACACACTTTGATTGAAAAACACACTTTCTCCTTAGTAAAAGCTATAGAAAAATTTAGGCATTTCATTTTGGGAAAGCAAACGCAGGTAAGAGTCCCTTTTCCTACAGTCAAGTTTTTGCTTACACAGACTCATCTTTCAGGAAAACTTGCACATTGGCTTGCCAAAATTTAGGAACATGATTTAACGATTACTACAACAAAAACAATTAAGGGACATGATCTAGCTCTCCACTTGGCTTGGCACCCTGAACCAGGTGATTCTTTTGAAGAAGATGAGAATCCTCTGTCAGTGGAAACTCATGATTTTGATCTCGCCAATCATCCTTGGTACAACGATATCATCCACTATATTTTTCATCATAATTTTCCAGGACATTTAGATTCGCATTAGCACAAAAGGTTGTGCTTGATAGCTCCAAGGTACCTTATCTTGGGAAATATCCTTTTTCGTAGATCTGTTGATGGGTTATTATTGAGATGTGTAAATGATAAAGAATCTCAATTTTTTTTTAATGAATTCCACGAATCATCAAGTTCTAACTTCCATATTGGTGGCCATTTTTCAGTGAAAGATGCAACTTATAAATTTATCAAGGCTGGTTACTTTTGGACCTTGATGTTTCAACATTCTTTTAAGCTCATTCGGGCATGTGAAAAATGTCAAAAGTTTTCTGGCAGAGAACAATCTTTTGTTATTCCTTTATAGCCAATCTTACCATGGTTCCCATTTTCTAAATGGGGATTATACTTCATCGGCCCTATTAACCCTCCATCTTCTGCAGGACATGAATTTATCCTAACAACAACATACTAATTTATCAAGCGAACTGAAGAAGTTACTCTTAAAAATGAATAGGATGATCAGGTAATTAATTTCTTGGAATCTAATATCTTCTCTCCCATTGGCCTTCCTCTCAAAATAATTTCATACAATGGACTAGCATTTATTTCTGCAAATTTTACTTTGTTTCCAAGAAAACTTGGAGTCAATCAGTTCACCTCATCCACCTATTACCCTTAGGGAAATGGGCAATTCGAGTCAATCAATAAGAACCTGGTCAAGATATTGAAAAGGATTATTGACGATAAGCATCGCCAATGGCATACTTTTCTTACATACGCATTGTGGTTCGATTGCACAACCACCAAAAATAACATTGTCCATACCCATTTTCATATTTTATATGGTCAAGAAGTTGTTATGCCTATTGAGCTTGAACTCACATCACTTTTTTTAGCAATATAAGATGACGAATTCAATTCCATAGATATTTCCCAAAGGATGAGTGCTCTACTAGCCTTAGAGGAACAAAGGAACCATGCATTGGAAAATCTAAAGCAAAGGCATCATACAGTCAGGAAATATTTCAATAAGCATGCCAAATATTCTAAGTTTAAGGTGAATGATAAAGTCCTTGTTTTGGACTCCACTCACGCAAACAAAGGAAAACATTCTAAATTCCAAAAACTCTGGCTAGGTCCATACAAGATTGCTCCAGTAATTGGAAGTAATACTTATATATTGAAGGATTTCGAAGACCGATTGTTTTCCTTCATGACTAATGGATCTCATTTGAAACATTATGTGAGCCTGACTGATTGTTCTTTTTATGAATGAATTTTTCAGGTAAATATTAGATTCTAGTTGTACAATTCTTTATTTTTTGCATTTGATTATGGTTTATTTTTAGTAGAACTATTGATTTAATTTTGGTGAGTTGATTTTGACTACAGCCTTATTTTTTAGTTTGACTGTAGCTTTATTTCTCTGTTTCTTTACCCTCATTTTGTTGAATTTTGTTTTCGGCCTAATTTGAATATGTCATATATGTTAGGATATTTAGACACTTAAGAGTTAGTTAAGATCTACTTGGTCCAATGTGTCGTTAGGTATTTAAGTGTGTTTCTTAGTGTGTTTCTTTAGTATTCATTAGTATTCATTTGTAGTTAGGAAATCTGATGGTCACGATATGTTCCAGACATAGAGTGATCTGACGGTTCATATTCACCTCGGTATTAACGGTCATTGATCCCTGGCTTAACACCTGATTGGTCCATGATCTCTACTTAAAGAGCATGGATGGTCATTTCTTGATGATTGATTGTGAGAAACTCTACTGTAAAATCTCTCTATAATATTTTTCTTTTGCAATAATAAAATGCTCCAAGTGGTTGCGTTGGTTGCGGTCATGGATGTTTCCCCGTAGGGGTTTTACCACGTCAAAACATCGATGTGTTGATATTTTATCTAGTTTTGTGAGTGTTCATGGAAGGTTTTCATCCTCTGTTGGAATACCTATGTTTTCGAACATCCTATGGTATCAAATCATGTTTTAAAACTTGCTCCTGTTGTAGATTGAGATCGTGAAGCCGAGTTGCCTCATCTCCATTTTCTTCCATTTTCATACATTTAAGGGATGATATGACTGTTCCATTGTGTATGGAGTGCTTTTTTCAGTCAGGAACACTTTTCGTTTCACTAGAAAAGGTTTCCTTTTTCCCAAGATACGACCATTTCAGCTAGATCCGGAGGTATAAAGCTTGAATATGTCGTTTTTAAATTTTTGTAGAGTATTGTTTCAGTTTTGTATTTTTTGTTTCTTGTTTTTTTCTCTTTTAGATATGTGTATTCTCTTTTCCCCATGACCTATGCAATCTCAAAAAATAAAAAACATATAGGAAAAGGTGCATTTTCCAGGTAAGCTAGCCGAGAAGCAAAATTTGTTTTTGTGTGAAAATATTTTTTTATGAGCACGCTCTCCAAGTTCATCAACAACAACTGATATATAACCCTTGTTGTCATCGAGAAGAGAAATATTTTCCTTATGTGAAAAGATTTTTTTATGAGCACGTTCTCCAAGTTAGTCAACAACAACAACAATCCTCCTAGTAAACAATACAATATGTTTTGCTATCCCACTTTATTAAATGTCTCCTTATTATGTAAGAGGTCTTGAGTTCAAGTCTCTTTTTTTGTTACTTTTTTTGAAAAAGTTCATGCCCCATTGTAAAGTTTATTTCACTTCAAGTATAAAAGTGAATCACTATAACTAGCTTTAATATTTTATTTTAGAGTTATTTATTTTTCATGCAACTTTCTTTTATAAAGTAACTTCATTGTAAAAGCAATCCCCACATTTTTTTATAAAAGTGGGTCACTTCATAAAGAAACTTACACCACCACGTAGTCCTTTGATTATTGTTTATGTCTTTTTTTAAAAGGGCATGACTTTCACATCCGAAGTCCGTTTTCAGTGCCATTTTTTTAAATTGCCTAAGTTTTCGAGATATTTCCATACAGATCATCAGTTTCAATTTTTAAATCCATATTATCTGCATATTGAATATGTCTTCTTCTGGTAATATTTTTCTTACCAGCACCAACTACTTTCAATGGAAACCTCATATGGAGGATTTATTAATATGTAAAGGCTTGTACCAGATTACTTTTGGAACAGAAAAATAACCCACTGGTGCTAATAAGAAAGTCAAATGGGCTAATAGTAGTGACAAAGGATGTGGAATGATAAGAATTTCCATCTCTCTTGATTTAAGGTTCCACCTTAAAGAAATTGATGACCCCGATGAAGATTAGGAAAATATTGAATATTTGTTTGGTAAACACAATATTATTCGAGCACATCAATTAGAAAATCAAATATTGAATTTAACTCCAAATGATTTTTCTTGCATTGAAGACTATCTATCTAAGTTTAAAACACTCAGAATTTTATGTGAAGAATGTGAGATCAAGCTGGAGGAAGAGTGTTTCATCTATATTATTCTTTATAATCTAGGGATTGCATATTCTATGTTTATATCTACCTTTTATGACATGAGAGAGGCTCTAGGGAAAGCTTATCAAAAACCCACTCTTGAGTCCTTTTTTGATTCTTTGATTAAAGAGCATGATAAGCTTGTACAACTTGGAGTGATCAACACTACAGGTACCTCCAACAAATCCTTAGTCACCCAATGGAAACATAATCCCAAGAAGCAACGTCCTCGCCACAAAAGAAAGCAACATAAGGGTCCCAAACCCACTCAAACAGCTTCAACTCCTAATGGTGACAAAGGAGCAAAATCCAAATATAAGAACATTGACAGACATTGCAATTTTTGTGATAAATATGGTCATGATGAGTCCAAATGTTTTAAGAAGATGGCATCTTTAGAAGCAATGATAAAGAAGAACAACATCAATACTGATTCTACTTCTTCTTCTTCTTCTCATGGACATGCACTTTTTTCTTTTGGTTTCTCCTTCAATACAACTTCTACTTCTTCTTTTGATGAATGGTGTATTGATTCTGGAGCATCTTATCATATAGATAAGGATAAATACATATTTTCTACTCTAAATGAATGTAACATCAAGAAAATATTCGTTGGTGATGATAGATTTCTTAGTGTTTTAGGATCTAGAACAATTCAAGTAGATAATGGTCATTTCAATGATGTATTATGTGTTCCAAGTCATTATTGTAACCTTATATCAATATATCAAATCACTCATTTAGGGGAAGGTAAAACCATAGAGTTTTCATCTCACCAAGTTGTAATCAAGGATCTAAAATATCCTAAGAGTCTTCTTGCAACTGGAATTGCCGATGATATTACTAGGTTGTACAAGTTTGACAACTTTGGGTCATCATCTTTTTCATCAGTTTTTTATGCTCATAGAGATGACTTGAGAAAAATTTGGCATGAACAGTTTGGTCATATAAACTATCTCTCATTGCAACAACTATGTAATCAAAATATGGTGACTGGTCTTCCCCTTGTTTCATGGAGAGATGGTGTTTGTGCCGGTTGTGTTCTCAACAAACATCATCAGGGGAGTTTTGACAAATGTGCCTCTTGGCATGCCTCGGGCCCTTTGCAACTTGTTCACAGTGACTTGTGTGGTCAATTTTCTTCTACTTATTTTTTTGGGTGTAAGTATTTCTTAAATTTCATTGATGACTTTTCCAGACGTACTTGGGTTTACTTTTTAAAACTTAAGAGCGAATTTTTTGAAAAACATTTGAAAAACATTTGACATCAAATTCAAAGGTTAAGAACAGATAATGGAGGTGAATATGTGAACAATAATTTTACAAGTTATTTCACTACACAGGGCATCCAAATGCAACACATTGTTCCATATACACCACAAAAAAATGGTGTTGCTGAGAGAATGAATTGCACATTAAAAGAAATGTCTAATTGTATGATCCAATCTAAGGGATTAAGTCTAAAGTATTGGGTGAAAGCCATAAACTATGAAAATTACATAGTAAATTGCAATCACACAAAGGATCTTAAAAATATAACACTAGAAGAATCTTGGACTAAAATTAAACCAGATGTAAGTCACTTCCGTGTATTTGAAAGTATAGCATGGGCTCACATTCCTTATGAGAAAAGGAAAGCGTGGCAGCCTAAAAGTGAGAAGTGTATATTTGTTGGTTATTTTGGAGATGTCAAAGTTTATATACTTCTTCAACCAAATTGTAATAAAATTATTATTATAAGAGATGTTAAATTTGATGAAAATCTCTTGGCCTATGAGCCTAATTCGACAAGTGTGCCTTCTTAGGCCTGCAATCCATATTCGACGTTTGTGCCTTCTTCTGCTCCTATACTGGTTTCTTATTCAAATGATGACAGTGAGGATGAAAATCCACTTTCGCCTACTCACCTTCCTCTAGATGAGTCCTTTGAACCTAAACCAGGACCAACTCCACCGCTTCCTATATGGGTCCATTGAACACAAGAAGAAGTCGGTGATCTTGTCAGTGATCCTTCATATCATCTTTAGACACGTTTATAGTTCCATCGAGCCTCTTCTATTTTGGCTCAAGTTTCAGAGACTCGTGATCTAGAGACATTTGCAGAAGCTTCGGGTCATCCAGATTGGGATACAATAATGAATGAAGAGTATCGCTCTTTAATGGCAAACAATACTTGGGATCTTGTACCTATTCCAAAAGGAACAAAAATTTCCAGATGTAAATGGGTCTACAGAACTAAGTATGCATCAAATGGAAGTAATTAAAGACACAAGGCTCAATTATTTTCCAAAGTATTTTCCCAAGTTGAAGGAATTGACAATAATGAAACCTTTTCCCTTGTAGCCAAAATCAATTCCATATGCCTTGTTATTTCCCTTCCTGCCTCACATAAATGGGAGCTCCATTAGATGGATGTTAAATCCACCTTCTGGGATGGATATTTGCGAGAATAAATATACATGGAACAACCTCCTGGCTCTTTCCATAATGAATCTATCCTTTTTTGTCGCCTTAATAAATCTCTTTATGGTCTTAATCAATCTCCCTGAGCTTGGTATGCCAAAATGGACAGGTTTCTTATTGACATTGGATTCTCTATATGTCATTCTAATCCTAATTTATATACCAATAATGTAGGAAGCCATCTCATAATCCTTTTCCTTTATGTTGATGACCTTATCCTTAATAGTAGTGACTAAAAACTTTTAAACCATGTGAAAACTAGCCTTAAGAAGAAATTTGAAATGATAGACTTAGGATTTTTGCACTATTTCCTTGGCCTCCAAGTTTTACAAACCAATGAAGGAATTTTTCTTTCCCAGTCTAAGTATTCTTGTGACCTTATTCATTTATTTCACATGGAATATTTTAAACCAGGCCCTTCTCCCTTCCAGTCTGGAGTCAAGCTTGTTTCCACATGTACTTCTCCCGAAGTTGATGCCACCTTGTACCTTCAGTTAGTTGGTAGCCTCTTAGACTTGACTCATGCCCATCCTAATATTTCCTTTGGTGTTGGTCTTGCTGCCCAGTATATGAAAACACCCCATGAAATCCATTAGAAAGAATCTAAAAGGATACTTCTCTATGTCTGTGGTACAGTTCAATTTAAGATACAATACAATTAAGGGGGAACTCCTTTATTGGTTAGTTTCACTGATTCAAATTGGATCAACGACCCTAATGATCAAAAGTCTAATACAGGTTATGTTTACAACCTTGGTTCAAGATCTCTCACTTGGGCCTGTAATAAACAACATGCTATTTCACTTTCTTCAGTAGAAGTAGAGTAAAGAGAAATGATAAATGCAAGACATGAAGCCTTGTGGCTTCGATAGATCCTTTCAGAGTTTGGATTCCAGCAGCAACATCCGACCAACCTTTGGTGTGACAATCAGAGTGCCATCAAGATCGCTAAAGACCTAGTTAAAAATTATCACAAAAACCACATTGATCTACACATGAACTTCATCAGAAATTTAATTCATGATCAAGTTATTGAAGTGCTCTTTTTTCCTATAGAAGATCAAGTTGCATACATTTTCACAAAGTCTCTTACAAAAGCGAATTTTTCCGAACTTCGATCTATGTTAGGAGTTTAGGAAGTTTTAATTAAGGGGGGATAGGCTCTAATGCCTCCTTCCTTCTCCTATTGCATAACTATTGTAAATCTGTTAATCCTATCCCAAGTTGGTCTTAAGGGAATGTTAGGATATTTAGACACCTAGGAGTTAGTTAATATCTACTTGTTCTAATTTGTCGTTAGGTAAAAGTGTGTTTCCTAGTGTGTTTCTTTAGTATGCATTAGTATGCATTTGTAGTTAGGAAATCCAAAGGTCATGATATGTTCCTGGCATAGAATGATCTGATGGTTCATATTCTTCTCAATATTAACAACCATTGATCTATGTATTAACACCCGATTGGTCCATGATCTCTATTTAATGATCATGGAGGATCATTTGTCGATGATTGATTGTGAGAAACTCTATTGTAAAACCTCTTTGTAATCTTTTTATTTTGCATTAATAAACTTCTCCAAGTGGCCACATTGGTCGGGGTCGTGGATGTTTCCCCATAGGGTTTTACCACATCAAAAAATTGGTGTGTTGATATTTGATCTAGTTGTGTGAGTGGTTACTGAAGGTGTTCATCCTTTGTTGGAATACTTCTGTTGTTGCACAATGTACAACCACAATTTTTATTTTTTTTGCAGAAGCATTCTTAAGTACGGATAAATAGATGGAACAGAAAGAAAGATAATCACTTATGGTCTGCAACCGCGTATCATTGCCACACCTATGACCACCCTTCTTAAGATTGATTTCTCAGCTTCCCTTCTCTCATATTTTCCTTTCTTCCCTTTCCCATCCCTATTTGAAAGAGCATACCATAGAAAAATATTTTTAAATTCATAACAACAAGGTTTCTCTAGGTTGCAAAACCAAAGAGTTAGGTTCACTCCAATACTATATTTCCTTCCCTGTGGAGTCGCCATTGTTGACTCTTGAAATCATCATGAAGTCACCAGGCTGCAAAGAATTGCAAGGAATACACAATTTATTTTATTATATATATACATACTAAATAAGCTACAAGTGGGACCCCCTATAGTGTCATTAAAGAAAATATCATCGTTGAAGGAAAAATCACTTGATTTTATGTTGTTGTAAGTTGTTTTGGATGCTAAATGGATCACTTGCATGTTTGATTACCTTGATATGATCTTGGTTTTAATTCTCAGCACAAATGAGTGGTAACATTTTTTTTACCATTAAACTTCTTTGGGAATGGATTTTTCGATCTAAAATACTAGTGCAAGGTAAAATCATCATCAAAATGAAAGGTTCATGGCTGCGATGTTTGACAATTCATGGTTTTAAATGGTAAAAGGATTTTATTTTTTATCAATCTACTGACATGGTATTCATTTATTAGTTGCCACTTTGTATATGTGATGAGTTTCTTGCAATTTCAACTTCTAGACATATGATTATCACTTGTTATAAAAAGGGTGTTCTATACACATACACGCATAGCATACCAATCATATATATTTTCATTGGTTATATGTATATGGTCCTATACATATTACACAAGTTACAAGAATGTTGTAGTATCGACTTTGTTGTTAATGGTTGTGGTGATTCGAAAGTTTGTATATGGAAAAGGTTTGGAAGTTTTAACGCATATGGGATATGTTATCCACACATCACACTTATGATAAGTTTGCAAACCATGTGATCAACAATGTGTTATGGTATCAACAATGTTAATGTGGTAGGTGGCTACATTGTTGACATGTGATCTCGTATGAACTGGTTCTTACTTGGCACTTTTTGGTTACATGGGGTTTTGACATGGCTCACCTTGGGTTGAGTGAGTGATTAATGTTGGTCGTCACCCCAACACAATGTCACCAATATTTATTGCATCGACTAGTGTTAGATGTTACCACCTTAGGGTTCGGTATTTGGTTCATTCATTTGGTGGTTTAGAGGAAGTTTGAGATCTTAGTAACTACTGCAAATGCTCGAAGGCACCATTTAACCTGCATGACACCAGGTACCAGGGTTTTGACTCCCTATCATCTAATGTTTTTTCTTCTTAAAAGTTTATGCATGGCTCTATAACTACATGTTGTTCTTGACAATTTGATTCTTTATAAAAATGAAATCATTATGCTCTTGTTTTTCAAAAACATGTATGTATAGGATCTTGAATGATTTTGATTGATGGTTCCACTCATTGGTTTTCATGTCTATGGTTGTTGTGTTTCTCATTTCACATTTTAGTTTCTTGGTATGTGGGTGCCTCATGTGTTTTGTTACTGAAATAATGGAAAAATCTTGTTCTTATGGGTATTGTATTACAGAATTGCATGCAAATGGGTTTGCATGTAGACTCAGTGTTTGTTAATGCACTTAAAAAAAAAAATCCTTGTGAGCCTATGCATGTTCTTGTTGAAAATTAAGTGGATTATATGGTTTTTGTTTCCTGCAAACGAGTGGGATTGACTCAAGGGCACATTGTGAGCCCAACTGAGTCTGAAGTAAAAGTTGATAGGGTCAAAAAACTCATCTTACCAATGTTTTGTTGTTTCTTATTTCATTATTTATCGCAGTCATAAGTCCTTTCAAAAACCCTTATTGCATTAGTTTTTTCTATTGTTACAGTATGGGTCGTATATAGAAAACAAAATGAAAAAGAAAATAAACAATGTTGTCTCTATGTATTGTGCATTAACTTGTAATGAGGGTCACACCAGAGTCTGAAATCGTTTTGAAGTGACCCATTGGGCCTCGTGGTGTTAATGGTTGTTTCTCGATTTGCATTTATGGTTGGTATAAGTGAAACAAGGATTTGAACCCTTGTAATTTCGTTGCATGCATGCAAACTGCGACACCTCTGTCATGGTTGAATATTATTCTACTTGTTTGTTCGAATATTTAGACAGAGGCTTGTAAATGTGATTTTAGGTCAACTCGTTCTTCACTAATAGGGCGATATATTTGGTGTGTTATTCATTTACATTATCTCTTTTGTGAAAATAATGCCCAGTTCAATTTTGGGTCGAATCATTCTTCATTGTTTAATATGAAGACAAAGTCAATGTTTTGATTGATTCTGGTTCGAATTATTATTTCAATATCTCTGTTGGTATTTCAAGCATTGTTCTCATGAAGTCACCCATTTGTTGGTTGTGGATTATGGTTTTTGAGGAAGTAATATGTAATGGTTGGATTGAAGGAAGGATATGGTGTTATGATGAAATTGACACATAGGTTTTGATTAATTTGTAAATAATAAATGATGTCTTGAACGTGACTTTGAATAAGTAACAGCGAATATTTTGTGAGTTAATGATGGAAATTTTATGAGACATTCTTCAAAATATGATTTTAAATGAATAATTTGGTTATGAGATGGAGGATCAGTAAAGTGTAAACTTAAATTTTATTTGTTGAACACTATGGTTGTATGATGATTAGAATTTTGTGTATTGGAACTACAAGAAATGAATGATAAAGTGAAATGATTATGGAAGAAATTGTAGTAAAAAATATGTCCATTCTTACATATCCCTATCATACTTACCATATTTCATCCATTATAATCAGGGATGAGTTTAGGGAATAAATTTCTCTCATGGGATAATTTTCCAAGGTTTTTCCCAAAAATAGATTCACTATTCTAAAAATGATTCGCCCAAATTATATAGGATAAAATTATTTTACCTTAAAAAATGCCAAAATTTTATACAAACTATATAAAAACCTTAGAATTTTGAATATGTTTACAAAACTAT
>ML833623.1:130200-151421 GCA_009831015.1 Picea engelmannii
GATGCACTCTACTATATGACTTAAAGGTCCATCCCCTCTCCCAATGTCACCTGAAGGTACCTCCTACTGAGATAATGCTACAAAACTTCCATGTTGTACTAGGCTCTGAGTCAAGGCTAATATGGATAATTGTGTCTGGGTGATTCCTTCAATAATGGGAGGATGTTGAGTAGGGGGTTAGGTCGTTACCTAGGAGGATGGGTAGAAGAAGGAGATCCATGAGGGTTGCACAGAATGAGTGAATAGGGTATTAAGGAATCCTAGTTTTTGGGACAAGTGGTGATGAGAATTGGAATGGAGGTAGTTATCAGTATGGGTTTTATTTTAGTATACTTGGTGGGAAATTGAACCATCTAAGTTACGAGTGACTACAACATCTAAAAAGGGAAAACTTATATTACTCTCAGTTTCCATAGTCAATTGGATGTCTTTGGAAAGACTGTTGAGGTGTTTGAGAATCAATATTTTTAGGACCATGGGG
The DNA here is from genome assembly GCA_009831015.1 of Picea engelmannii. Classification (NCBI taxonomy): domain Eukaryota; kingdom Viridiplantae; phylum Streptophyta; class Pinopsida; order Pinales; family Pinaceae; genus Picea; species Picea engelmannii. The sequence continues at coordinate 130,682 of ML833623.1, forward strand.
CCAAATGATGAAGGTGTTGTCTACAAAAAAATTCTAGCATTTTGGTTTGAGGGGTGCACTACTTATCGTTTTATCTTCAAAATGTTCCATAAATAATTTTTCTATGACAGGAGAAAGAGGGAATCCCATGGCAGTTCCCTCAGTTTGTTCATAGATTTGATCATTATAGATAAATAAGGTGGAATCAAGGAAAATTTTGATAATATTAGAGATATTAGGATTAATGTGGTTGGAAATAACATCTAATGCTTATTTAACAGTGTTATAACCCTAAATTTCACCACATATGCATACCTGACATCAAGCCCTCTTACTTTCTATTTTTTCCAAGCCATCACTAAGTAACTCTTCTTAAAAACACTATTTTTGAAGATGTACGCACCCTGCACCACTACTTCCTGCGTACACACACTTGTTGCACCACTATAGCTCGCATATGTATGCTAGATGCACCATTACAACCCGCGTATACTCACAAAAGTTGCAAAAATTAAAAAGTTGCAATGAATTTGTTGAGATTATGGGCTATTGGGTAGTTTCCCAACTGTCCCACCACCTATATCCCATCACCCAACCAAATAACCATCCTTTTTTCATATAAAAGCAGGTGTTGGGGTCTCATTCCCAAGCCAAGTAAAAGAACAGTGAAACTTTGCATGTTTCACATCCCCTCCTTACCAGAATTTCCCATTCTTTCCTTTTTCCTCCATCATAAGCCTATTCCATTCCCTAGAGAGAGTTTGAGAGGAGAAAGATATGTGAAAGCGCAGTTGAATCTTGGTGAAGAGGATCCCAGACCAGTTTCGAGGAGCAGTCATCGATCTCATTGTAAGTAAACATTGTGATATCAATAAAAGGAATACATTTTCTGTCCCGAACTATGTTGTCTCAAATCTTTGTGTTTTATTTATGCTTTACTCTAACATATAAACCATGATTTATATATGAGATGCATGTTTGTAGTTCCCTGTTTATCTATTTGTGAATGTAGGTCAGCCTTGGGAGGAGACTTGTAGCCGGTGGAACAATTGAATGCGAAAGGATCGACATTGGACGTGGAGTTAAATGTAAAGTTACCAGATCTTTTCACTTTGTATTTCATGCATGAACGTGGGGTATATTCGGGGTAATTATAAAAAGTAGGAGAATTTTAGACGGTTATATCTACCTACATGTTGAACCCTAGTGTAGTCCATAGGGGGGTTTCCCCGCTATAGAAGACAACAATTTTGGTAAAAAATGAAACAACATCGAACCTTACAAGAATGTCATTATTTTCCAGTTTAAGGTGGTGAAGGAATTTGATGAAGTATGTGGAGTCTTTGATGAAGGAAGTGGTGTGGACAATGAGTGGTTGGAGGAATTTGGCTAAGTAGTTGGTAAGATCATAGGTGGGAGAGTTGATGGTACTAACAATTGGGTGAAGAGTAATTTCTTGTTTGTGAATCTCCAGTTGACCATATATTCTAGGAGTAATGTAGTTTTTGGGTTCTAATAATTTCTTGATATTATCATCTAAGGAAGAGTGTTTGAGGGCATATTTTATGGATTTGTAGATTTTGTTTATAGGGCTGCGATAAAATTTACGGTAAGTGGGTGTGTTAAGGAGGATTAGAATTTTTGAATGGTAGTTAAGTTTGTTCATGATTATGGTGGAATTTTCTTTGTTGACTTTTAGGATAACTATGTCAGGATTACTATTCAGGTTTTTAAGGGATTTGAATTCTTCTGTGGATAAATTAGGTTTTGGAGGCTTAACATGTCTAACGCTGTGTGAGAAATCTTAGAAAACTTCTTCAGCTTCATGCATAGGGAGGAGGATGGCATTTTCTACATTACATAAGATGTCATAATAGGGTATATTTTGGGAGGTTATGGCATAGTTTAGGAATTTTTATAAGAGTTTAAAGGAGGAATTATCAAGAGAGATAGTCGAGAGGTTGACAACCGAAGGAGGGGTGGAGTGAGGAAGGGTAGTGGTAAAGGTTTGGTTTCTAGGTAGGATGTAGTGTGGAAGATTGGAGGGATGGGTGAGTGCATAAGTTTGGATGATTGAGGAGTGAGAAGTCAGAGAGATGGGTTGATGAGTATCAATAAGTAAAGAGTTGTGAAGTGGAGAAAGGGTTTGGATGTCAAAATATGAGTTGTGTTTTTTGAGGGGGGTCCGCAAATGGAAATGTTAGGGATCAGATCGGTTTGTGGAGTGTGGGAATGAAGAGTGGGATTGAAGTTGGTATATTTCAGGGATTGTAGGATATATTTGAGTGTCATGGTGTGATATGGATCAAGCATTGAACTTGAATTTGGTCAAGCTTGGTGAGGTGTATGTAGAGGAGAATGATTGTGCATGGGTGGAAGGATGTATGGTTCATATGATGTGTTAGGTAAATTAGGGTTTTGTGTGGGTAAATCAGGGTTTTTTGTGGATGGTAAAGAGTGCATGGAGGTTTCATGGGATTGAGATGGGGGACGAAGTGGTGGAGGAGTATACAATTCTATGGATCTAAGGGTAGAATAAGGAGATTGGGGAGGGTTTCACATAGTTGGAGAGATTAGAGAGTTAGGTGCATCAGTCCATACATATGCGTCTCTTTGTGACTGGTGGCTATAGCCCAGTTCTAGGATCAATGAACAATGAAATCAATTCTTATTTTGTAATGTTCAATCCTCTCACTTGGTTTTTCTCTAGGCTATTCCTGTAATATTCAAACATCCTATCCCTATAATCAAACTTATTGGGTAATTTCCCTTAGGAACTTGCAACGGATGATACAATGGTGTCCAAGGAAGTAGCCAATGACACTTGGGTGGGATCTCTAGTACTCTATAAGTATTTGACAATAGATCTAAGAAACCTCAACCCTTCATCAATTTTTGTGTTTACATTTCTTGGTTGTGGGTTGGGGTTTTATATGCCTTCCTGTGGTTGTGGTGGGTTTTGGTTTTCTCCAGGTTCCATGTTAATTATTGTGCTACAATTTAATAATGAAATTTATATAAATTAGGTTCATTTTTAAAATTAACTTAGGAAATTTAAAAAAAACATGAAATTAAATAGTTTAGGAAATTAAAAAAACATGAAATTGCATGCGAATAAATACCTGGAATACATTGGACACGACACCAAGTTCATGTGGACACCTCATCAATGAATCCCAAGTCTTGAATTTGGTCAATCTCCTCTAAAATTCACTGTGTGGTCATTGGAATGGGAAAAAAAGGGTCGCAGACACTTTTAAACGAGCCCAATAGGAACACGCACACGTTCCTAGAGTGTGTGTGTGCATTCTTAGGAATGTGTGTGTGTTCTTAGGAATGTGTGTGTGTTCTTATAAACACAGACACATTCTTAGGAATGTGTGCATTTTCTTAAGAACATGTGTGCATTCCTGCCGAGGAACCAATGTAGCATCTTGCGTGACGATTTGGGGTTTATCGAGCCTATCACATCAGGAACATGTGTGCATTTGTTTTCACCCCGTTGCCACTTTTTTTTTCCATCAACTTCATGCGAGGACTCATAAAAGATTTATTAGCGAGCAATTTAATTTCCTCTAAATGACAAATAATAAGAGGATACACCATTAGTCTTTGATTTTTCCCGAATTTCAATGTTAAGCAGTTAAATTGAGTGTAGAATCAAAATACAATCTCACTTGGCAATACTTTTGGGCACAAAAATCTGATCAATGAATTGTCTTTGACCAATTGCAATGTTCCTTGCACAATTTGAAGAGGGATGGACTACTCATGAAGGATCTTTTTGGAATTAAAAGGAATTTTAAAACCTTGAATGTCGAGGTGTTCGATTTGTTGGAACATTTCAAATGCAACTTCCAATAGATAAAAAATGGTAAGTGCAATCATGTACATCTACCACAGAGTCAATATATACAGTATGAAAGTTGTAATGCATATATATTGATTTTTTGGTTTTATTAGGAACATGTGTGCATTTCTGCATGAGCACATTTGTTTTCACCCCGTTGCCACTTTTTTGTCCATCAAATTCATGCGAGCACTCATACAAGATTTATTAGAGAGCAATTTAATTACCTCTAAATGCCAAATCACAAGAGGATACATACTAGCTTTTGATTTTTCCCAAATTCCAATGTTAATAAGTTAAATTGAGTGTAGAATCAAAATAGAATCTCACTTGTCAAGACTCGTGGGCACAAAAATTTGATCAATGGATTGTCTCCAACCAATTGCAATGTTCCTTGCACAATTTGAAGAGGGATTAGCTACTAACGAAGGCTCTTTTTGGAATTAAAAGGAATTTTAAAACCTTGAATGTAGAGGTGATTTGTTCGAACGTTTCAAATTCAACTTCCAATAGATCAACAATGGTAAGTGCAATCATGTATACCTCCCATAGATTCAATATATACAATATGGAAGTTGCAATGTATATATCTTGATTTTTTTGGTTTTATTAGGATGATTGCAATGTGAATATTTATAGTTGTGGTTGTCTTACCCTAGATTATATGTTCTATTCCATTTAGTTATATTACTTATTAACTAATTTTATAGCATAGGATGATACTACTGTTAGGGACAAACACTTCCAATTTCTCATTCAAACAGAGTTGGGGTTTCTCTTAATTAAATTGCCCAACAAATATTTTAATGCTCTCCTAAACTGAAAGCGCCCAACCACTTAATACATAACCTGAAAATTGCTCTACAATTATTTGAAAAATGGGCAGAAAGGATGTTAAAGAGAAAATCATCCAATGTGTAAAACAATACATAAAATACATGCACCGAATCGATCTCTACTCATGCACAGAAAGAAACGGGGGAAATGAAAACTAGAAAATATCCAAAATTGAGTACATTCAATTAATTACATAGATTTACTAAACAACACACAAATGAAGGAATTTATACTTGTATTTATACATTTTATGGTTGAACATCTGGAGCCTATGAAGATTTGGAATTATCCAATATAGATAATTCAGTGCATGAAACAAATTTTCTGGGAGTTTAAGAATTATTGCCACTTAATACATTCACGAAAGTTTGGTTATTTAATTTCTAACTACTCCTTTGACTTGTTGTATGTGGTATGTTTTCCAACAGTTTTCAGATGCGTCATTTTTCTTCACTGTTAACATTCACCCACTTGAAGCTAAATGAAGGCTCCACAGTTATTGATCCTTTCCAAAACATTCTCATTAAGTCACCCCTAGGCCTACCAAGATTCGACACAATGCTTTCTTGTCTCTTGGTAGAATTGTGGTCAACATATCAGTAGGGTTCTCATCTTTATAGATATTTTCTATGTTAAAATGCCCTTACTCCAATACCTAACCAAATCCAATGGTACTTCCTGTCAATGTGCTTGGTCTTTGAATGATATGTTGGGATTTTTTTCTAAATGGCAGTGCTCTGATTGTCACAATACAACACTTGTTTATCTTGTTTTATTCATATCTCTCCTAGGAATCACTACATCCATAGCATCTCTTTGCAATCTTCTTTTTCCGCTATGTATTCTGCCTGTGTGGTGGAGAGGGCTGCTACTTTTGCAATCTAGATACCCAAGACATTATTGCACCTGCAAAGGTATATAGATAACTAGTAGTGGAATTTATAGTTTCCACATATCCAGCCATATTTTCATCTGTATAACCTTCAAGAACAACATCATTCTTACCAAAACATAGACAATAATGACCAGTACCCTTGAGATACCTCAAAATACACTCTACTGATTGCCAATGTTGTTTGTCCAGATTTACAAGGAACCTACTTACTACTCCCACTGAATGTGAAATATTTGGTCGAGTACATACCATGACATACATTAGTCTTCCAACTGATAAAGAATAAGGAATTTTACTCATTTCCTCCTTCTCCTCATCATCACAAGGACAAAAATCAACACTCAATTTGATGTGGGATGTAAGAGGTGTATCGACTAGTTTGGCATCCTTCATGTTGAATCTATCAAGAACCTTATCGATATATGTTTCTTGTGATGGCCACAATTTTCTCCCCTTTCTGTCACGTATGATATTCATGCCTAGTATTTGTTGTGTTAGACCCAAATATTTCATTGCAAATTGGCTACCAAAATCCTTCTTCAACCTGCTAATTAGATTATTATCATGTCCAACAACCAACATGTCATTTACATATAGAAATAATATAATATATTTTTCTTGGACATACCTCTTGATGTAGACAGAATGACCAGCCTCTAGTATTTATAAACCATGTTCCAACATAAATGAATCAAATTTATTATACCACTGGAGAGGTGCCTACTTCAGTCCATAGAGGATCTTCTTCAATCTACAAACCAAGTTTTCTTTACCTTTTGTTTTGAAACCTTTCAACTGCTCCATATAAATCTATTCTTCCAATTCACCATGAAGGAAGGTTTTCATTACATATAATTGTTCACACTCCAAATCTAAAGTAGCAACAAGACCAAGAACAATTCTAATGGATGACATCTTAACAATAAGGGATAATATTTCAGTGAAATCAATACCTTCCTTTTGAGAAAACCCTTTCACCACCAGTCTTGCCTCATATATTTCCTTTTTCCCTTCTCCCTCATGCTTAATCTTGTACACCCATTTTTTTTGTAGGGATTTTCTTCCTTTTGGAAGATTTACCAACTCCCAAGGCTTTTTTTTTCCAATAAGGACTGCATTTCTTCCTCCATTTCTTTCTTCCATTCTTTGTTGTTCTCAACTTTACAAGCCTCCCAAAAACAATTAGGCTCACCTTCATTAGTTAATAAAATATAATTTGAAGGAGGATACCTTTTTGAAGGATTGTGAGGCCTAGTAGATCTATGGGCCAATTGTGGTGGTGCATTTTTTAGGCTGGACTTCTTGTAATGGCTACTGTCTAGTTTCTTCTTGATGTTGCTTATCATCTTCCATTTGTTGTTCATCTTTCTCTTGAATATGATGCTCATTTTCTTGCAACGATGGAATATCAATTTGTTGTTCAATAGACTTGTCAACAACTTTATTGACCTCCATATTATGTGCAAACTTCTGAAACATCTCTAGCTCATTGACTATGACTTTGTTTCTAATAACTTTATTATTAACTAGATCCCACAATCGATAACCAAACTCACCATCTACATGTCCCAGAAAAACAAAATTCATGGATTTAACATCTAGATTAGTTCTATTCTCTTTGGGAATATGCACAATTTCTTCACATCCAAAGACTTTTAGGTGAGAATAATTTACCCTTTTACTGATCTAAGATTCTTCGGGAATGCCACCATCCCAGGCTATAGTAGGAGATTGATTTATCAGGTAGCAAGTTGTCTTTACTACTTTTTCCCAGAAATGCTTCTCCAATCCAAAGTTTGAGAACATGCTCCTCACCTTCTCCATGATAGTGCGATTCATTATTTCTACAATACCATTATGTTGAGGACTAAGAGGAACAATATTCTCATGCTTTATGCCAAACCTTTTACAATACACTTTGAATGTATTGGAGAATTACTCTCCATCGTTATCTGTCATCAAACACTTGAGAAATTGATTAGTTTCTCTTTCAAAAACAACATGAAATTTCTGAAATATCTCAAATACTTCACATTTTCTTTTCATAGGGTAGGTCCATACATTCCTAGATGCATCATCTATAAATTTCAGGAAATATGAATCTCCTCCTAATGACTTAATGTCTACTAGACCAAATACATCAGAATGTATAAATTCTAAAAAATATGTTTTTCATTCATGGCCACTTATAATAAATGAAACCCTTTGTTTCCTACCATATATACAATGCTCACAAAGATCAAGATTATAGGGATTCAAACCTAGAAGCAAGATTTTTCCAGCAAGGATTTTTAGGCCCTTCTCTCTCATGTGGTCCATACGCCTATGCCACAAATCTGTTGAGATTATTATATTGTGACAACAACCACATCTGATTTCTCTGATATCGCATTTAATGTATACAACGTTCATGTCTTGGATCATTTATCCATGAGAATTTCCCCTTTACTAATTTTCTAGCCAAGACATGGGATGCATTTTCCACAAGCATGAACACAAGGAAGGAGTATCCCACATTTGAAGAAATTTGGACTTGTTGTACACTAGAAGAATTAAGGATGCAGATGGAAGCGTGGAATCTCCTAGATGGAGAGAGATGATTATATATTTCCAAAAGAAGAGCATGCATTCATGAAGAAAGGATTAGGAGGGAGATACTCCTAAATTATATGATCCATTGAAGATGATGAAGCATATATCCATGGAAGCAACCATGAAAAGAAACACGTGTTCAATGTAACCTTAGAAGAAGTCTTCTTTGAAAGAAAGCCTTAAAGTATCCCTGGTTGTCCATCCACATCCATGATCCTGTGATGAAATAATCTCTAGGGCATGGAATCTATATAAAACTCCATGGACCTAAGAGATAAAGAAAAACATGAGGAAGAACACGAATATTCCAAGAGAGAAGGAAAAGGTAGAACAACCAGTCATTGTATCGAGAATCACAAGATTTCCAGCATGATCTAAACTCACTAAAAAGAAATCAAGCAGAGGAACTGATGAAGAATAGTGTATGGAAGACTTAAGAATATAAGCATTGCGAGATCCAAAACTAGATGTTCTCCCATATGGAGGGAGAAGACTATGATGATTTCTTTCTCCAATAAACTAGACATACCTCTACATGAGCCATTATATCATCCTCAATATCCATGGGTTGGATTTTACATCAGATGAATGTAAAGATTGTTCTCCAGAATAATTAAACAAAGAATGTATGTAGAACAACCTCAAGGCTTTGAGGTATACTAAGAAAAGACCTTTGTATGCATATGGAAGAAGACAACTTGGTGGATAACCTCTAATGCACAACAAAGGCATGGTTAAAAATATATATAACAAAGATATTGTATCAGAATGGTTACTCAGAAGTCCAAGATGAAGGATTACCAATCCATGACAAACTCTCGTGATAGTAGAAGAAGTACCACATGGATATGTTCCATTTTGAGTCTTGCCACGATGTTATGAGCTAGCATAAAACAAAAGAGTTGAATTCAACTATGATATATTGTAATGATCATAGCTATATGCAGCCTTCAGAAAACAAATGTTCCAGAAAAACCGAAGTACATTGAGATCAAGAATTACATTCTCCATGATGAAGTCCAGAAAAGAGAAAGTGGCTCTCCAATATATATGTCCATAGATGAGTAGATAATCAAACATTTTGGTAAATCCTCTAAACAAGATGAAAGAGTTTGCGTACTCAAGTTGGAGCTCATGGCGATGACTTCCTTATTGGAAAAGGAAGAGATGACTCCCAGGTTGGGAGGGAGCACTGATGTGTTATTGATTTATGGACAGTCATTTTTCAGTTCGAAAAATGGTCCAGGATGAGCAGTTCCTTTCTAGTTCGAAAAGTGGTTTGAGATTTCTAACGGATAGGCATTTTTGAGTTCGGAAAATGGTCCAGATCGAATGGTCATTTTCGTAATGAAAATGGTTCGATGGATTGTTGATGTACCATATAAAGTGATTCCCCTTGTGGCCAATGTGGGGGAATGGTCTAGGATAGTCTCTCTTCTTAACGGTCACTCTTAGTAGTGGTCAAGAAGACTAGTCTACCTTGCCAGACAGTCATTCTTTCGAAGCTCACAGTTGTGAGTTGTTTCGAAGAATGGTCCATTTTGGAGGTTGGTGCAGGACATTCATTTCCTTAGGAAATGGTCCAGATAGTCATTCCCTAGGGAAGATTCATTCTCTCCAGGTTGCACTTTGTTTAGTGCCAGAGGAATGGCCCAGATAGGTGAATGGTCCTGGTTCAACAATTAGGGATAGACATTCCCTAGGGAAGATTCATTCTCTCTAGGTTTCACTTTGTTTAGTGTCAGAGGAATGGCCCAAATAGGTGAATGGCTTAGGCTAAAAAATCGGAACATTTGTTCTTCCTTTCTTGAGAAGAATAGTCCAGATAGCTCATCATTGATGTTTTACCTTCTAAGGGTAGATGATCTCCCAGATCTCATAGATGTGAGTGGAAGAGAATGGCCCAGATGATTCAATTTATATCATAACAATTTTTTTTGTGTAGGTTGACATTAGATGATATGATTATTATGGAGACTATATGTCTCTAGACAATAGATGTATGCTACTGTGGTGGATGTGTTCCACTAATTGTGACTATATGTAACCGATCAAGTATTTGTGTGCTACTTGGTGTGGTAGTGTACCACTGGATTGTAGTTGTGTAATACTATGGATAGACACAATTGTGTTCTATTGAATGAGATTGTTCCAATTTCCTTGAAGAATATCAGTAGTGTTGGAAATGATTATTAGCTAGACAGATGATCAATGGAAAGAGATTTCTGAGATAGAAAATGGTCCAGGACATTTATTGTTCTAGGACATATGTCCGGATTAGAAGAATGGTTATTGTGTCACTCTGTGGAGTGAGTGACTTATTCATCATCATGTCTGATTACTCAGATAGAGTATGGTTTCGAGAGATGATGCAGTTGATGACATTGATAGTAATGATGGTGCTCATGATCTAATCATGAGATAATCTATACGACTACGTTGATGATACCAGGTGAATGGTATGTGTGTGCTCAAGACCATTACCTTCAATACCTCCCTAGCTAGGAGGGAGTGTTGATATCATGGTAGTTGCGGGAGGTATTTACCTCCATGTGTAAACCTGAGGAGAATAAAATATTATGGGAAGCAATAAGAAACCTTAATTAATTGGTTAATAAACCTAGAAGAAAATTTGACTCAAGAGAATGACTTGTATTAGGTTATTAGCCTCCAAGAGAAGAAGTCAACTAAATGAAATTTTATATACTAAAGAATTAGTATCCATAATGAGAAGTTGGCCCAGGAAGTCTACCAGAATTAGTATAAATACAGGAGGCCAGTCTTCATTATGGCCAGTATTCTCAGAACTGCAGAAGCAACACTTGTGCGCATTGCAGTTAGCCAGTTTGTGCGCAAGTTTGGAGGAGATTTGTTGTTGCAGCTGCTACACCTAGCAGATTTCGGTTTTGGCTTGGACTCCCTCTTGGTTATGGTTTGGACTCTCTGATCATATTTTGTTACTCTTTCTTGGTGCGTTATCCTTGGAAAAAGGTGTGCCACCTTTGTTTGGCTATCCAGTCTAGGGTTTTCTTCCAGAATGATTCTTTGTTAAGGTTAAGGTGCTCGGGGGTGGCTTCGGCCTATGGTTGGGTGACAATATGGATAATAACCTAATAAAAGTCATTCTCCTAAGCCGACTTGTCTTCTAGGGTCATTAAACAATTAATTAGGGTTTCTTCTTGCTTTCCAGAATATTCTATTCTCGTCAGGTTTACACGTGGAGGTAAATACCTCCTGTAGATACCATAATATCAACACTCCCTCCTATCTAGGGAGGTATTGAAGGTAATGGTCTTTATCATAACGGTAGCATCAACATAGTCGTATAGACTAACTCATTATGATATCATGAGCACCATCATCACTATTAGTGTCAACAAGTGCATCATCTCTCGAAACCATACTCCAACTGAGTAAACATACATGATGTTGGATAAGCCACTCACTCCAAAGAGTGATACAAGAAACCTTATTAATATGGACATATGTCCTAGAAGAATACATGTCCTAGACCATTTTCCATCTGAGGAAATCTTTGTCCATTAATCATCCATCTAGCTGATAAACATTTTCAATAATACTAATAGTCTTCAAGGCAATCAGAACAATGTCATTCAATAGAACACAACTATGTCTATACATAGTAGTACATAACTACAATCCAATGGTACACTGTGTTGTGAGGGAAATCTCCCTACGGACTAGAAAATAGAGTTCAGACTTTGCATACAGATATGACCAAAGAAAAACTACTTTCTACCTTCATCCCTAGATTTAAATCCCCTTTTCTTAGTAAATGCAAGGAGAGATCAACCTACCTCGTTCTCTATGTTTAATGTCGATCCTCCATTGTACTTGATTACTTGTTCACAATACTCCTTCCAAAGTTGATCTACATACAAGACAAGCAACAACTACACATGCATCCTACTTATATACTAACGGGTTAGAAATCCAAACATATACTAATCAAAATATAAAAAGTTCATGAATTGGGACCGGAAAAGTATTTTCTTTATTACTTTGAATGAGTCAACTTACAAAAGTTGAGACTGGCCACCTCTCCATGAACCTGATCCTGGGCTCCTCTTCTAATGTCCTCCAACTACTTTTCTTTGTATCTCCTTTGGCATCAGGAAAGGCTAAAGGGTTGGGACAATGGGAATACTCAAATGGGTAGAGTTTCTTTGCTATATTTTTCCTCCTCCAAATGAGACCCCTACCCCTTCTTTTATAGGCTAGAAGGAGCTAGGTATTTGGGCGAACCCTCAGCCATGCATGGCCAGGAGTTTCAGTTAACTCACCCATAGATTTTGTGTTCCGTAAGAAACTTTCCTTTTCTTCGTGCTTTTGTCAGTCCACGCGGGTTGTTTTGGGTCAGCCAACATGTACAGGCGTGCAGTAATGGAGTAGGGCACGTGGGCCTTTATAAAAGAGGATTTTCAAAGAGTTGTTCAATAGTGCTTTGGCAAAGAAGGGATATGAGATGGCCTGATGCTAGATAAGCATGTGTGGTGCAATTTAGGGTTATAACAGATGCCCCCTAATGTGTGAGGTCAGAAGAGCATCTGATGGCCAAAATACATTACCAATATTTACTGATGTGTCGAACGATTGAGCCCAAGGATCAGGAACCAGGAGGCGTCGTCTGCAAAATAACACATGTCTCACCGAGGCAGGCATACCCATGTTTGGGATAAAATAGAATCATGGCTACCAATAAAATAGACTGTAGATCCATGTCATATAACTATATAAAGAGTAGCCGCGAACAATACACAGTGGAGATACATCTCGAAATCGAAAAGATATACGTATAGAGTATCCATCTTCTAGAAGCTGATACAACCTAATGCTTGGAGATGAGATCTTCAAAGATCGAGCAACAACTTCAAAATATTCAAAACTCGGGTAGGAGTGTAATATGAGTGTACGAATGCACTACCCAGAGGTCTTCAACAGCTCGTCGGTCATGGACTTGATAATATTGATGATCAGACTGAAGGCTTCAGTGATTTCGAACAAGGACTTGATTGGATGTTCAGGATGGTCGGGTATGAGGATAAGAGACATATTGCAGAGGGGTCGAATCAGGCTTGGTAACAAACTTCCCTTGGATAATAGCACGACAAATGATGAGACTCAGGCAGCATGGCATTAATCATAAGTCTACGAAGCAGGAGGCAATGAAAACTCTCCATATGTTTAGAAGGATAACCAAACGATGGAGGACACAACTCTATATAGTGAGAAAAAGATTCCTAAGGTCATACTACATCCCATAGTCTGATGAGAAAACAGACAGATGTGCTTTATCCAAGGGAGACTCATTATGCTGCCAATAAAGAAAATACTTTTCCCTTCCTCTTTTTGGGGTATATTTGATTTTTTTTGTCCTTTTCAATAGTTTTGGAAAAAAAATAAAGGAATATTATGTTACAAAGGGGGAACGAGTGTTGCAAACATACAAGTTCAAGGCACAAGGGCAATATTGATGTTCAAAATAATGATACTCAAGAAAAATCCTCCAGGGGTCAAGGGTGTTAAAACACAGAAGCACACTGTTACTAGGCTGACATAGAAGGTATGCAAACGCGGTTAACAAAACACACAATGGTAACATCCTTTGATGTAAGTTTAACGAGCCCAGAGAAGGTAAGCTCAACGGTTTTTCATATTTAGAGAGTCTGAAAAAACATAAAAGGAGACTCCATTGGGGTACCTTTTTCGAATATAGTCTAGTCGGTTCGAAAAAGGGGTAAACTAGCACCAGTAAGACGTCGATTCAAAACCATTTTAACGAGTGTGACAAGGACAAGATCACTCGACTATTTTTTCATTTTTAAGGAGTCTGAAAAAAGATTAACTATGGACTCTGTCAGGAATGTTCTTCTGGACCAATTTTAACGAGTGTGAAAGAATAAGGTCACTCGACAATCTTTTCAATTATAGGGAGTCTGAAAAGAGCTTAACTATGGACTCCGTTGGGGTTCCTTCTTCGTAAGTTTAGTCTCTCAAGCCCGAAAAAGGGATAAAATTATACCTGAGAGTACTCTTCTATAGAGTTGAAGTTCCATAGAGTATACCTTTGTTTGTACAGTTGACCATCCGGACCGAAAAAGGGGTAAACTACCGCCGGACATACGTGACTTCAAATTTTATTTTAACGAGCGTGAAAGGCCACAAGATCACTCGACAATCTTTTCATATTTAAAGGGTCTGAAAAGGGCTTAAAAGAAGACCCGTTATTTTTTGGGAGTCATGAGGGTGAGGTCAAGAGCGAAGAAGAATCATGCAAATGAGACTCAAACTCATATTCAGGAAAGACTATAAGGACTCCCGAGCCTAGAGTGTTTTTAGAGACAACATGAATGCCATAATGCAACCAGGATCTACCTAGGGCATCCATGTTCTGGTAAGCTCTACCGCAAAATTGTGACACTTCTAAAGCATAGATGATGGTTCCATGTCACAATCTGATGGGATCGATCATATGGAAAATGAAAAAGACAACGAGATACAAAAATCAGGGTAGAAACCTAACCTATATTCTCAAGTTGATCATCGAAAAAAATTTCATGGACCGTCAAAATTTACTCAAAACTCAAAAAAAAATGTCCCAATACCCAATCAAATCCCTCCCATATAAATCCTGAATCACTCTAAATGGTTTTTGGTATAAAGAAAATGATAAGGGAGGCCAAAAAGGTGACAAAAAGAGGCCAAAAAGTCTATAAATAGAAGTTGGCAACTCATTATCACCATTGTTGATTTGGAAATTGACTCTGGAGCCAAAAGACCCCCTTTGATAAAAATGGTGATTCCGGGAGCTATAGTGGATGAAACGAACTTCCGTCTGGACAAAGTAAGTACAAACTCCCCTATCTAGCTATTCAATTATTTATTTTTTCTTTTGATTTCATTTTTTGCGTGGGCGTCGACCTTTAAAAGGTCGGCCCTAGGTCCACGCAAGTTGTCTCTGGATAGGCCACGTGTACACTCAGGTAGAGTAAAAACTGCCCATGTGCACACATGACTGTCACCTAGACAGCAGGAGTGGACCTCCCTTTATAAACAAAAAGAACCAAAGAGCACTCACTCACCCTCTTGAACTTTGTTGTTTTGGCAAGATGTATTTCCACTAGAGGGAAAGGGAGCATAAAGAAGTTGGTGAGTTGGTTGCGGGAGATCCGAATGCCATGGCCGCATTCATGCAATGTGGTTTGCTAAAGTTCTTCCTATTTCCGTTTATGCGGGTGCAACCAAGGCCACTTAATGCCTTGGTTGACTATTGGCATCCTGATGCAGAGGCTTTCATGCTAGAGGGGCAATCACTGGTGCCCACCACCGAGGATATCTACTTTTTGACTGGCCTCTCAAGGAGAAGGGAACCAGTCAATTTTAGGGCATTTCCATCGAGGCCGCATAACATAGCAGAACTGATAGCCCTGCACTGTGAGGCTGGGACAAACTTTTTGAGCTCCCAGGTGCCCATAAGTAAGATCACTAACCTATCGCTGTAAGCGATATTATTGCTCATTGGGCGGATTACCGGTTCAGCGGCCTTGCATCAGGCGTCCCGTGCACAGATGAACCGTGCTATCCAGTGCTTGAATGCACAATTTTTTTACTGGAGTACCACACTACTGGAGTGTATGAAGAGGCAATTGACAAATTTTCATTAGCAGACACAGAGGAACTTCGGGTTCGGGACTATTTTGTGTTCATTATTTTTCGAGAGAGTTTCGATCTTTAGTCCTCGGGTAGTGGTACGGGGACATCAGGCCTCTTTTCCTGCTATATGTAGATGGGAAATATTACTATTGCGACAGGGTAGTGGAAGGACCAATGAGTCCTTCGATGATGACTTTTTTGTGTGGTTGTCACGACAGATCCCTGTGATTCAGGATTACCCATATGCAGGGATAGACTTTTCGTGAGATCCCGAGATACCCGTGCCTCCTGGTGAGGAGCGAGGGGAGATGGGTAAGTCTCCAACTTTGTAGTTGTTTTTTTTGTATATATGATTTTTATGTTGTTTTTGTTATATATATCATTTTTTTTATATGCCAGATTATTTTACGGATATACGTTTGTTGCATGCAGATGTGAGACCCATGCGACCTGCCAATTATGCAAGGAACATACGTCTTCCTCGGCCAAGGGCCACAGCTGTCGCTGCCGGGGGACCAGCAGTAGCAGGAGACCTCCCAGCTAGGGAGGCTGAGAGAGTACTCAAATGAGTTGAGCGGAACTTTACTATAGTCACTCGCACAGTCCCAATGGCAGAAATTGAGGACTTGTCGCCATCCATGCAGCCTCATGTAGTGGGGGCACCTCAGATGTGGGTTCAATTGTTTATGCGTTTAGCCCATGTTGTGGACCAGTATAACATGGCCCATAGGCCCTGAACCTATTTAGAAATTTTACGTGCCATCAGCACTACTTGTATATATTTTTTGAGGGCATAATCCCTGTGACTCGTTATTGGTCCTATTTTTGAGGCGCTTGCATCCATTTATGTACTCTGGTTACTTTTATGATATTATATATGGTTTTTTGGTCTTTTGTGTCGTATGGATCACATGTGAAAAAATGTATTTACATGCTTATGTCAATTTTCTTTCATATGTGTGCAAGATGCCAATCTAAAATTTGATTAGCTAGAGTATCTGTAATTTGGTTTAATCTCCTAGGAACATGAAAATATGTAATATAATCAAAGTTTCATTATAAGAGACGTACCCTAAGGAATCATTGGTGTAATGTTGGATCATGAACCCGATATACTCTGTTTAACTGAGACACAACCAATTGAGCGTCGAGATAGACCCCGAGATGAGAGATACCTAATGACAAAGCGTCAAAAAGCAACTCAATAACTGCACTGTACTCGGTGACATTATTTGTGGTGTCACCTAAGAATATACCTTTGTAGGATAACAACTGGCCCTGAGGTGTAAAGATTACCCAAGTTTCGGAGGCAACCCTCCGAGTGTGCCGACTAGCACCGTCTGCATACCCAATGAACACCTCGAAATCACTTGACATCTGCCATATTGACGAAAGATAACATCAATGACACGTCCATAACATTTAAAAGAAACAAAAAAGTAATAGTACAAAGACTATACATATTTTACAAGACGTTACCCACAGTGACCTACCTATGAGTAATACTTCTTGAGGTAGAGCCCATTTATAAGCTCCGCCAAAGCATTCCCTTCGAAATCAACCAGACGATAGGCGCCCTTTTTTAATACCTCTTTTATGATGAAAGGTCCGAACCACATGGGTTTGAATTTTCCTGCCCCCAGGGGGTCCTTATCTTGGTCATAGACCAAGACAAGGTCGCGTTCAGAGAAAATTTGAGGATGAATGGACCTATCATATTGACACTTAACCTTATGTTTGTGAGCCTCATTGGCAAGGGCCGCATCATGACGATGTTCATTGAGATGCTCAAGGTATACTAACCAATCTTCGAGTGAAGAAGTGTCGGGCAATAATTGTACTGCCAATTTTAGAGATGGGATCTGACATTCGATGGGAAAGACTACCTCCAGCCCATAAATGAGTTGAAAAGGTGAGAAACTGGTTGCAGTCTTAACAGATGTTTGGTAAGCCCATAATGCCAAGTATAACATCAAATGCCAATTTGACTTGGCTGAGTTGATAGTTCATTGTAGAATAGTCTTTAGAGTTTTGTTTACGGCTTCCACCTAGCCATTAGCTTGGGGGTAGTAGGGTGATGAATGATCTTTCTGTAACCCAAGATTTGATGTTAATTCGGTCATCATTTGGTTCTGAAAGTGACTGCCATGGTTAGTAACAATCTCTCTCGGGACACAGAACCTTGCTATGATCTGGTTGAATAAAAAGAGAGTTGCAGTCTCTCCATCATCTTTAAATGTTGGCATAGCTTCGACCCACTTTGTAAAGTAGTCTACAGCTACGATGATATAGTGATTCCCCCTTTATGAAGGGGGGTTGCAAGTAGTGTAATCAATCCCCCACTTGGTGAAGGGAACAACTGTGATGACAGGAAACATGGGAGCGGGATGTGCCCTCATTTTCCAAGAGAAGATTTGGCAGGGATGGCACTTCTTGACTGATTCTATACAATCTTTGATAAGTGTTGGCCAGAAGTAACCTACTCGTAGAATATTTTGGGTTGTTGCCAACCCATAAATATGACCACCACAAGCTCCGGTATGGAAATCATTGAGCACGATAACTGCCCCTCACGAGTGAGACATCGAGGTAGAATGCAGTCTACACCTCTTCGATACAACGTATCATTAAGTATGAAATAATTCTTAGACTGATGGCGTATACTCCGACACTCATCATGAGAAGCAGAAGTGGGGAACTTCAAAGTCTATAGATAGATAAGTATATCTCCATACCAGGGATCTGAAGATGTGATAAAAAATATCTCCCTGGATAGGCAATTCTTCAGGCACAACGTCACTTGACTCAACCGGAAGTTCTGAAATAAGCTCTGTGAAGACCAATGACTTTTTGGACTTTGCTGAAA
This sequence comes from Picea engelmannii, assembly GCA_009831015.1. Taxonomy (NCBI): domain Eukaryota; kingdom Viridiplantae; phylum Streptophyta; class Pinopsida; order Pinales; family Pinaceae; genus Picea; species Picea engelmannii. Next base: position 149,375 of record ML833623.1, read on the forward strand.
TGAAGTCTATGTCAAAATCCTAGAGGATGACCATCCATCTACTGATTTTTCCACCTATTACTCGTCATGTCAACATGTACTAAAATGGATTCACGACAGCAATGATAGTGGTCTTGCGGAACAAGACGTAATGATGGAACCGTTGAACAGCATGAACTTCTGCCAACACAAGTTTTTCAATATGAGAATAATTGAGTTTCATTCCTATGAGGCCTCGACTTAGGTAATAAATCATGTATTCTAAGAAAAAGTCATCTTCCTAAACTAAAACCATGCCAATGGTTGACTCTACTGCAGCCAGATATAATAAAAAATCTTTGTTATAGTTAGGTGGCCAGAGCAAAGGGGCAGTTGTGAGGGCATGTTTTAATGTGTCGAAAGAGCATTGAGTGGCATCGTCCCAGTAAAAAGGAACGTCTTTCTTCAGTAATCGCATAAATCCCTTGGTGATTTCGGCATAGTTGGCGATGAAGCATCGTAAAAAGTTCGCCTTGCCTTGTAGACTCTGAAGTTGAAGGATTGTGCATGGGGGGGGAAACTGGATTATTGCCTCCACCTTGATAGGATCGACCATGATCCCTGTTGTTGATACGATGAAACCTAACAATTGTCCTGACGTTACGCAGAAGCTGCACTTGTTTGGATTCAAGTGAATCTGAAAGTAGCAACAACGTTCGAAGATAAGTCTAAGGTGTGTGGGATGATCCATTCTCTTGCGAGATCATGATGCTAAATCATCTAGATAGGCCTCGACTATATGCTTGAGATCATGAAAAGCAAAAGAAATGGCCCGCTGGAAGGTGGCTCCAACATTTTTAAGACAAAAAGACATCTTACGATATGCGAATGTACCCCAAGGAAAAATGAATGTCATTTTGTGTTGGTCTTCAGGTTTGATTTGGATTTGATTATATCCCGAAAAACCATCCATGAAAGAAAATGCCTCGCAACCAACACAATCATCAATGATCTGGTCGATGAATGGTGTTGGAAAATTATATTTGGGACATGCCTTCTTAAAATCACGGAAGTTGGTACATACACGAATCGTGCCTTGTTTTTTATTGACCGGCACAGGATTTGACACCCATTGGGTCAAATGGGTAGGATAGATAAAACCTACCTTTAGAAATTTCTCAACCTCAATCTTGATGGTTGCTTCTTTCTTAGGATTAACTGGACAAAGATTCTGATGAAAAGGCTTGGCATTAGGATACATCGTGATCTCATGTTCAACTATTTTTGGATCGATACCTGGCATTTCCTCATAAGACCAGGCAAACATGTCGCAGAATTCTTTGAAAAGACCTGTGTAGATTTGAATCTCTTTGGGGGAGAAATCCACTGCGACAAAGACATTCTCCATGACGCCAGGGTTTTGGGAGATATTGATCAGTACAGTTTCAGTGATAGTTTCCATATTTCCCTCATCATAAATGTTGTGTGTATCTAAGAGATTAATAGGGCACGACTGATCTCCCGTCATGGTTACGGTGAATTCACTTGCTTCGATTCGGCTTAACTCTGGGAGAAAATATGATCTGTGATGAAGATATTCCCAAGGTTTTTCCGGACTAGTCATTGCTTCGATTAATACTTCGTCAGAAGGCAAGACTAAGTCTAACGAATCGGTGTTAGTGAGAGAACCCTGAGCCCAAATAGGCTCTAGAAGAGGATCTAACTCTTGTGCAGGAGTCAGATCAGGGTTAGCTGAAGCATGTTGGACTAAAGAGTATGCTACTTCAATGGAAGACAAGGGAATGGACATGCCTGGGTGCCCTTTCTCATCCATCATGGCCGATGGGGAAGGAAGTATCCACAGATCTTCGAAATAAGTCGTACGGAACAACAAAACTTGAAAAATCTCAACCTTATGGTGATTGGATATAAATTTGATATCGTCGTGAGGGGGTGGGTAATCGAAGGTACCCATCAAGGATGGGCACAAACCAACTCCTACGTTGACGACACCTAGTTGAGGATTATCAATCATTGGGACCGTGGATGCCCCCAAAGCTGGGTCAGGTCTGGAGAAAGACAATTGATC
>ML833625.1:0-11075 GCA_009831015.1 Picea engelmannii
GGGTTGATAATTTATGTTTCACTTGGTTGTTTGAAATTAATTAAGCAATTATAGTGACCAACAAACAACAGGAACAATAACAACTTTGAGAGTCATACACAAAGGTGTTACTCAAGAATACCTAGTGAAACACAAAGAAGAAGTTACAACAGGTTTGAATCTTTGAGCACTGAAGTGGAATTTTACAAATGTAACAATTTTGGACACGTGGCCAAAAATTGCAGAATGATAGTCCCTCCTAAAGAATCTCAACAGAATAACAACAATCACATACAAGAACCTCAGAAAACGACATGGATAAGAAAGCAAGATCAGTATAGAAATGAATAATGCACAGTTTCTCTACAAGCTAAGAAGAAGAAACATGGTTGGTATGTTGACAGTGGGTGTTCAAAACATATGATAGGTGATCTAGACAAATTTATTACATTGCGAAAGAAAATAAATGGATCAGTCTCCTTCGGAAATGATAATTCAGCCAAAATCATTGGAGAAGGCACAGACTGAATTAGGAACAAGAATAAAAAGGCACAAAATGTTCTACTGGTATAATATATGAAACATAATCTTCTAAGTGTGAGTCAAATGTGTGACCAAGGTCATAAAGTTACTTTCGATTCACAAAACTATGAGATAAGAAGAGAAGGTTCAGGGAAATTGGTCAGTATAGCTGCAAGAACTTCAAATAACATATATGTGTTAAGTGAAATTGGAAATGAAAAGTGTTGTCTAGGAAAGGAAGATGAAAGCTGGCTATGGCATAGAAGAATGGGTCACATGAATTTTGATAACCTTTTCAAAGTTAGAAAAAGAGAAGCAGTTAGAGAAATTCCCCAGATCATGAAACCAACCAACACTTTATGCAAGAATTGTCAACAAGGAAAGAAAACCAAGACCAGGTTCAAATCAAAGGAATATTCAACAACAAGACCACTGGAAATTGTGCATACTGATCTAGTTGGACCAACTACAACAAAATGATTAAAAGGTGAGAGATACTTTATGTTATTAGTTGATGATTATACAAGAATGGTCGCAGTCTACTTTCTCAAGAACAAGTCATAAGCTTTTGAAAACTTAAAGATCTACAAGGAAATGGTTAAAAATGAGATGGATTCAAGAATCAAATTCTTGAGATATGATAATGGAGAAGAGTTTACTTCAAAGGAATTTATGGACTACTGCAACAGTCATGGAATAAAAAGGCAATTATCCATTGCTAGGACACCTCAACAGAATGGAGTTGTTGAAAGAAAGAACAGGACAATATAGGAAATGGCTCGAACAATGCAAATGGATTCCAAATTGATAGATATATTTTGGGCATAGGAAGTGCATACAACAGTTCACATTCAAAACAAATTAATTCTTAGAAATAACACTGATAAAACTCCCTACGAGCTATGGAAAGGAAGACCAACAAATGTGAAGCACTTCAGATTTTTTAGAAGCAAATGCTACATCAAAAGAGAAGATGGAAGAATGGGAAGTTTGACTCTCGTGTGGACAAAGGAGTACTTGTTGGTTACTCAAGTACAAGGAAAGCATACAAGTGTTACAATCTAAGATTGAACAAAGTTGTGGAAAGCATCAACGTAACAATTGATGAAACAGGCAGACCAGAATCAAAGGAAGAAGAAAACAAATCATTGGAACAAATTTTCGAAGAAGAAGAAGCAAAAGATGAAGTAGAAGAGAAAGATGAAGAGAATCTGATAGAAACAGAAGAGCAATTTCAACAAGTATCTCCAAAGACACCTAGCAAACGAGTACAGAAGAATCATCCTTCTGATCAGATTATTCAAAACAAAGATGCAGGAGTTGAGACTAGAAGAAAAATCCATTCACCAAAACAAACACACCTAGCACTCTTATCTACAATTGAACCAAACTATTTTGAAGAATCCAACAAGGATGAATTTTGGAATAATACCATGAATGAATAATTGGATCAAATAGAGAAAAATGACACTTGGGAACTAGTTCCAAGACCAAAGAATAAGAATGTGATAGGCACAAAATGGGTATTTATGAATAAATTAAATGAAGATGGACAAGTTACAAGGAACAAAGCTAGATTGGTATGTAAATTATATGCACGGATTGAAGGAATCAACTTTGAAGAGACATTTGCTCCAATTTTCAGAATGGAAGAAATCTGGTTGCTTTTAGCCTATGCATGCTCCAAAAATGTTAAAGTATATCATATGGACATAAAATCAACTTTTCTGAGTGGGGAACTTGAAGAAGAAGTCTACAATGAACAACCAGAAGGATTTCAGTTATCAGAGAACACAGATTATGTGTGCAAATTAAAGAAGGTCTTGTATGGTCTAAAATAGGATCCTAGAGCATGGTACTCTAGACTGGATAAGTATCTGCAGTAGGCAGGGTTCAGAAAAGAAAGTGCAGACAACAACCTCTACATCAAGGTAAGTGAAGGTAATATTTTATTAATTGAGGTTTATGTTGATGATATTATTTTTGGTAGTGATGATGACAGGTTAAGCCGGAAATTTGCAAAAGATATGCAGAATAAATTTGAAATGTCGTTACTTGGAGAACTATCTTTCTTTTTGGGACTTCAGATACGTCAAAACAACCAAGGAATCTTGATTTCTCAAACCAAGTATATCATAGAAATGCTAAAGAGGTTCAGAATGGAAGATTGAAAACCTATTATCACTCCCATGCAAACCAGTTGCAAGTTGAGAAAAGATGATGATTCGAATTCTATAGATCAGAGGAAATATAGGTCAATGATTGGTGGCCTACTATATGTGACAACATCCAGACCAGATGTAATGCAGGTAGTTGGACAGTTGGCACGATTTCAAGCAGCACCAAAGGAGTCACATGTGTTAGCAGTGAAGAGGATTTTCAGATATCTCAAAGGAACAGAAGAGTTTGGATTATGGTATCCAAAAGGAAAGGATCTATCACTTATTGCCTACACAGATGCAGATTGGGTAGGTTGTATTGATGATCGATGAAGCACCAATGGAGAAACGTTCTACTTGGGTGAGTGTTTAGTATCATGGCTAAGAAAGAAACAATCATCAATATCTTTATCTACAGCTGAGGCAGAGTATATTGTAGCAACATCATGTTGTACACAGGTTCTTTGGATGAAACAAACTCTGACAGATATACAGGTTAAGTATGATGAGCTCATTGCAATATATTTTGATAATACAAGTGCCATCAGTATCTCGAAGAACCCGATGATGTACTCCAAGATGAAGCACATTCCAATAAAGTATCACTTTCTATGGGAGAAGGTTGCAGAAAAGAACATCAGAGTTGAGTATGTGGGCACAAAAGAACAAGTGGCAGACATCTTCACAAAACCACTTCCACGAGAATCCTTTGAATATCTTCTCCAGAGACTTGGAGTTATTTCTACTCCAAAATGAATTCTTTTTGAATGCTTATCTTATATGTCTTATATTTACACGAGGAAGCACCATAAGAGGATAGTTCATTCAGGGGGAGCAACCCCGAATGGAAAGATACCTTTGCCATTGATGACAAAGGGGGAGAGATTTATCATATACAGAGGACAAAGGCATGGTTCCAAGGGGAGAGATTTATCAGATGTAGAGGACAGAGGTAGAGGATAGAGACATGGTTCCAGGGGGGACATGAGTGATACGATTTCATTATTACATCAGAGTGTTGAAATCAATGCCAAATGGGGAGATTGTTGATTAAGGTTGGTTGTCATTGATGTCAACCCTTGAAGAAAGACCCATAGCACAAAGGTTGGGTAATGGACCCAAGATTGTTTGATGTAAAGATGACTCGTTATTTTCTTTTCATGGTTGATAATAAGTATAAATGGATGAACTCCAAAGTGGTCCCATTATGGTGAAAGCCCTCATGGGAAGATGCTTTGTGGATTGAGTTATCCTAGAAGTATCGTTAGAGAACCCATGCTTATTTGTGGAATAATGAGATGAATGATAGTGAATTTTTCAGTGAAACTATCCTATATGGATAGTGTTTTTCATGTCATTTCCGATGGAATGTGGAACGTCACATAACTCCTCACAGTTAGAGAGTTACGACCATGAGAAGTTGGAGAACCCAGGTTTGGGTAATGGACCCAAGTTTTTTTTATGGATAAAGGTATGAGTTTTGATATATTTTCAGCTAATACTATTCTATATGGATATTACATGTCATTCCATTTCTGGTGGTATGTGGAACATCATATAACTCCTTGTGGTTTGAGAATTATGGCCTTACAAAGTTGGAGGACCCTCATATGTCATCTAGAAGCCCCAAAATGTCAAAGTAATCAAAGTGGTTTAAGAATTTTTAAAGGTAAATAATAAATTGAAGTGATGAGTGCACTATACTTCAAAGTGAATACAAAATCAACTATTTAAATAATAAATTTAATGGAGAAATTATAAGTGGGTTAACCCTAAAATAAGGAAAGTGGGCAAAGTGACCTGGAAGATGTTTTTAAGGAAGCTACTTGGAGAGTATAAATAAGTGGCAGGGCTCTCACATTTAAATAACACTTGATAATACTGAATACCTATAGGTGTATGAGGTAACCAAAGGATATCTAAGCCGAATTTTTGAGGAAAGTGAAGAAAAGAAGGCCAGAATTCAAGGAAGGATAAATTCTTTTGATGATGCTTTCTAAGGTATGTTTTTTTTAGGTCATCTCACCATTTTCACAATAATTTTTTTCTAGAATGATTCAGACCATGAAATTGATATTCCATTGAGGAAACATATCCAAGTATATATGGTAAAAAATTCATCTTGTGGGTGGTTGTATTTTTGGAGTTACACTCTGTGGAAAATAGGGTTTGTGGCTAGTCCTGAAACTAGTCAAAAATAGGTGTTTCGAGTAAAAACATCATAACTTATTCATAAAATATAAAACTTAAGTAAGAGAATTGTTTTTGGTTATAGTACAGTCTTTAGTATTCTATGTAACAGTTTCAGATCAATTCAACAAATATTCTGTGTGGGGCACGCTCTACAAGGTCACTCTCTAGAATAATCCAAAATTCAGCAAGGTGTGCCATTTTTTCCATAACTCCTTGTTTGAGAGGTTCCAAGTAGTGAAACCTAGAGGAATTTCATAAAACACATTGAAGAACATTTTTCATTAGTTTCATATCTTTATTCATTACAGGTACAAAGTTATGATTATTTCAAGTTAGGGTTGTTGACTAATAAAAAACTAGTCTTGTGAGACTAAAGAAACGTTTGATGAAAATGCTAGTCTCTTGTTGTTAAAGTTAAGGAATATTTGCAGGTATGTGATCATATACACCAGGTTTATTATAGAGTTAAAAATCATATTTGGATGATGAAATTGATGGGGGATTTTGGTTGAGGTACAAGTTGGGTACATGGTTGAGACAAGTAGTTGACGAGTTGGCACATACATGAGGTGTATAGATGATGATGTTGGTACATATTGATGAGTCATAGTTGATGAGTACTTGACACACGATTGGTACATACTTGTTGCATGGTTTTTTTCACTTGTTTATGGTACAGGTTGATTACAAATTGTTTGGTACAGGTTGGTGCATGGTTGATGCACTTGTTTATGGTACAAGTTGATTACAGGTTGAGGTATAGCTTGATGCATGGTTGATGCATGGTTCAGGTTTATTGGTACATGTTTAGAGTGGTATATCTCACAGTGATAGTTTGACAGTGGTTCTATCATTCTACTTCTACTTCAGGGCGGTTGGACGGGGCAAGGATAGGTGGTTGTAGCCACCTTCCAGTTGTAGCCGAAGAATATAGGGGGTTGTAGCCTCCTTCTAGTTGTAGCCAGAGAATTGGGGAGTTGGAGCTTCCCTCAGGTTGTAGCCTGAGAAACTAGGGGGTTGGAGCCTCCTTCCAGTTGCAGCTGGAAAACAAAGGAAGTTGGTGCTTCCAATGAATGTAATTTTTCACGACATATAAGATAAAGAATTTCGTGGTTTTCTCCCGATTTGGGTTTCCACGTAAAACATTGGTGTACTGTGTATGTGTGTGATTGTTCATTTATTATTTCTCATTATTGGATAATAATTCTAAATTGATATAACACTTGGATTATTTGGAGAAAAAGGATTATAATTACACTATTACTGATTCACCCCCCCTCTCAGTAATCCAATAGCTCTATCTCTGACACTAGAAAAACAACACAATGCAAAATTTTGGAAAATAAAAAGATATGAGAGATATACTCTCTAAGGGGGTGATATGGATGACATATTGTAATTATGAAGGTTTTCCTTGCATATCCTGGTTGTTGCAGTCCTGAAGTTCCCACTCCAACTCCCACGACTTGCTTCTTGCACACAAGTGACAAATAATGCCTTCCTACTTCTTTTCTTAGCATTAGAATCCTAGATCTAGTTTGGATCTAACCCAATCTATGAATAAATAAACCATATATTAACGTTAATGAATGAAACGCAAATATTCATAGGGGAAAAATTATCTATTAATTCAAATGATAGAAATACATCAATGTGATTACCTTAAGTGTAGATGCACTCCTCCTTGCCACTTGCTCCTTTCTCCTCCTCAAATTTTCAACCAAGCTAGGAAACTTGACTGCAGCTGATGTGGAATGGAGAATAACCTATATATTTTGGTACCATAACTATGTGAATGATTCTTCCTCTTCATTCTCAAGACTAACCTTCCTTTTATAGATTCTTGGAAGAAGCTTGGGATAGATTCTAGATATTCTAGAGACCAATGTAGACTTGAATGTTCTGAGTTCCAAGGCTCATTCCATGAAGAACCAACTCATCCCACTCTTACCTATTCGAAAATCCATGAGTCTAGAAGAGTACAAGGGGTATTGCTTGTCGTAGACTGATGAAAAGAGACATGTGACTAGTTGTCCCATATATGACCAACAACACTGTTAAAAAATTGTCTTAATCTTGAGTTGAAGGTTGTGTTTTTGATTTCATCTTCTGTTGTGTTCTTCGTAAAAATGTAGGGTGGAAATTAAGGCTATAACTATGGGGTAATTTTGAAATACCATAGATATGATAAGGAAATATATGCCTTGTTTCAATCTATTAAGAAGTGGAAGAACTATCTGATGGAAAAGGAAACCATTATCCACATAGATCACTAGCCAGTGCAGTATTTGCAGGACCAAAGTAAGCTTCAACAAAACTTGCATTACAAGTAGATGGAGTTTTTGAAAGAACTTCATCTAGTCTTCAAGTATATGAAGGAAAGCACTAATAAGTTGGAAAACATGCTTTCAATGCCACCTCGATCCAATATTACTACTTTGGGAACTCTTATGCACATGGATCCTTTTACCCATGATGCATATAAAGAGACATACATAGGAGATGAGGACTTCAAGGAGGTGTTTCAACAACTACAAGACCAAATTCATGTAGAATAAGGTGACAACAAGGTGGAATATCATTTCCAGAATGGGTTTATCTACAAACTAGACAAGCTCTATGTTCCTAAAGGTGAAATATTGTATCTTATCAAAGAGGCTCACACCTCTAGGATTGCAGGACATTTTGGTGTTGGGAAGATGATTGCTAACTTACAAAAGTATGTGTACTAGCCCATAATTCAAGAAGATGTAGCACGATATATTAGAGGATGCATACTTTTTTGTACCAACAATCCTAGTAATAGAAATCAAGGTCTATACCATCCCTTACCTATACCCACTCAACCTTGGGAAATAAATTCCATGGATTTTGTGGGTGGTTTTCCAACAACTAGGAAAGGATGTGACTACCTATTTGTGATAAGTTCGGAAATATTTGCATTAGTATGCCTTGTAAAAAGACCATAATAGGACAAGAAGCAACAAACATGTTCTTTGAACAGGTTTGGGTGCACTTTGGGATACCAAGGAGCATCATCTCAGACAAGGGTACAAAATTTCTCAATTCTTTTTGGACTACACTTTGGGATTAGATGGACATGAAGTTGAAGAGATATACAACATTCCATCCATAGAAATATAGGAAAATAGACGTAGTCAATATGGATTTTGTACATATTTTGAGGGGTTACAATCAGAGGCATCCAAACACTTGGGATGAAAATCTAATCTACATTCAACACTCTTATAATAGAGCAATCCACAGTTCTTTTGGTAAGCCCCCTTTTGAAACTTTCTTTGGATACTTTCCACCTTCTCCCTTGGATGTTGTTTATGGAAATCAAGGAGGGGTGAGGGAAGACATCACAGGAGAAGAATTGAAAGAAAATAATTTTTTATAAAATATTAGAAATATCCATTTGCAAGTACAAGAGACACTGAAGATTGAAGAAGTCCCAAGAAAAGTATAAGGCTAGACATGATCAACATAGAACTAAGAATTCATTTAAAGTGGGAGACAAAGTTTGGTTAAAAGTGAATAAGAAAATACTATAGAGTCTTGGTAAGAATATCAAGGCTCTACGATATGTCCCTTTTGAGGTATTGGAGAAGGTGGGTGACAACACCTACAAAATCATTCTACCCCCATACATGATTGTTTACTCAGTAGTGTGTGTAGAATATAAAACTTTATGAGACTTCCATGTTGGATTAGGAAAATAAGGAGAAATTCTTACCTACCATAGAGGACTTAGCACCAAAATATCAAGTAGATTTGGAAGAATACACAACTTTGTAGAATATTTCTAGAACTACAAGACAAGGACAACATGACCTTTGGCATATTGGGTTGAAAGGAAAATTTCTAGGAAAGGTAAAATAATACTCCAGAGAGAAGATAGAGGAAAAATTTCCTCACCTCATTCAGTAAAATTTTTGGGGACCACAACCTCTCTAAATAGGGAGGTATGATTTGGATTGGATAGAAATATAGTTTTTCATATATCTTGGTACTTTCTAGGTGGAAAAAATTGAAGGAATAGACTTGCAGGGCAATTTTAGTGGCATATCTCAGTTTAGCAAATTGTGTTCCATATCCATTTTGAGGAATTAAACAAACAATTTTTGGGTTATAGTTTCTAAAACTTGTTCCCACGCCATTCATAGTGTTATACACTCTAAGATCTTTCCAATGATGCAAAAATCACCTCAATTGGAGCTGGTATGAAAAATTTATGCCTCCTGCAAGTTGACCTACCTTTTGACCACCATGGTATGAGTGGGTGCCACATCATCCCCCATTACTCAAGCGTGTGGGAATAGAAACATGTGTACTTTCAATAATATTCTAGAAGGTCCAAACCTGATCACTAATTGAGGGTTGAGGAAGTCAAAACTCTAACCCTAGATGACTACATGTTATGTTAAATACCATACCACTAGGATGAGAAGGGGTTCCATTATTTTGCATTGTAATTGTTCCATAGTTGAGAAGAGAATATAAGGAGTGGGGGTTGAGAGAATAACATAGGCATGAAGAATAGTTTTTATTAGCCATTCATGCCATAGAGTCATAGGGAACTCCATATTGAGTCCCCCCCTTTCTGTGTACATGCATTTCATTACTAAAGAAAAGAGAGAAGAGCATAGGCCTCACCTTCTAGATGAGTTTTCTCTTGTATTAGGTTTCCCAAGATACATATAGAGTTCATTTGTGTGGATGGTGTATTCTTTTTCTTAGTCTTTTATTTTCACATTTCATTTATTTCATTAATTTACGTATTAATCTAGTGATTATAAATCTGAGATTAATATAATACAAGGTTTATTGTGATGAACTATTCTAGTGGAATATTCATGACAATTTATATATCAAGAAAAGTACTTGCAATCAAATGGTTGTTCCACTTTCATCTCTCGTGAATGATCCAAGCAATACTCCTTTAGAAAAAATCCTTTCCTTGAATCTACACACAAACAAAAAGGCAACCTTCCTCAAATTCTAATAAGCAAACAAAGATATCACATACTCTGAAATAAATATGTAATGTGATCATATAAAATTACAACAAACTAATTATATCTAACATTAGGTAATTTATACATTTGTAAATCATCAATATTAAAATAAAATAGATACAATGCTACACAATGATTTGGGGGATGAGGGGAAGAAGAGAGATATTCATATATTAACCAAATGTAATATCAATAAAACAATGTACATAATTAATGTTGTCATCACCTTTGTCTCCTGAGTCCGAGCTCCTCTAGCCTAGACCACTAATCAACTTCTACTTTTCTTATAAATTCTAACTCTACTCCAGATGGGCAACTTAGAAAAAGTTTGAGTCCAAACCAAATTTAGAACTTACAATCAAAACTAGGAAGCTCTGATGAGGGGAAAGATAGAAAAATTCAAGGTTGATCCTCCAATGGTTCCTTTAGCATATACATGATCTAATTAGTAGTGCCACTTCTCCCAACATTAAACTCTAAGTTATACCATGAGAAGGTAGTTAAGTTAGTTGGGGTTGGAGATCAATGTTGTATAGATGTAGAAAATCCATGATATTTTCACATGAGTAGGAATTTAGTGCATTTCTTTTTTGGGTGGCCATTTTAGAGGTGCTCACCAATTTCATGAAGGAGACCCATAAGTAGCATATGATATACATTAAGCAAAGTTGTGTGCATCAATGTATGGGCTAAAATATATATATAATAATAATTAGAAATATGATGGAATAATCATGAATGAGTGGCCAACAAAATATCATTTGTAGTGCCCCACTACTAGCCTTGCCAAAACATTTCTAATACCCATTAAATTAAATACGTGTAGCATGCTAAAAACATCCATGCATATAACAAAATTATTTAAAAGCATGAATACAATATATTAAACATACATACAACAACTTATAATTTCTCGAACTTAGAGTAAGAACACAACAAATGAATCCCACAATTAAATGAAGTGCATGGAGGATTTAACATGCATCTACAAACATTATTAATGCATCCAAATAAACATATACACAACAACATAGAATTCACCTAAGAACAAAGTATATGCACAATAAATAAAACCCATAAAAAACTGTAATACAAATAAACACTTATCTTTTAAACCAAATGTGTGACCAATTGCAGAGGATAAATGTTCCACCGAAATGTAGATTTACTACTCCAAATATCAGTAGCATATCACCCCCAA
>ML833625.1:23743-46907 GCA_009831015.1 Picea engelmannii
AGTTTCACAAATTTCCCCAAATCCATCATATATCAAAACTCTACAATAGTGAATTTTCCAAATTTGCGCTGGTCTTTGGCCCATATGGGTCCGATGTTGAACCATAATCTTTGATACCGCTCTGTAGTGTCGCCACTACTAACCTCACCAAAAAAATTCGGATACCCATTAAATTAAATGCATGTAGCATGCTAAAAAAATCCATGCATCTATCATAATGGTTTAAAAGCATGAATACATTCTATTAATCATACATATAACATCTTATAACTTATCAAACTAAGAGTAAGCACGCAACAAATGAATCCCACAATCAAATACAATGCATGGAGAATTTTATATGCATCTAGAAACATTATGAGTGAAACCAAATAAACATATACACAATAGCAAATAATTCACCCAAGAACAAAGTATATGCACAACAAATGAAACCCATAAATAAAAAAAATGTAACAGAGATAAATACTTATCTTTTAAACCAAATATGCAACTTGTTGTAGAGGACAAACATTCCACCCAACCATAGATTTACTACTCCAAATCATAACAACAAATCAATCCCGAGTCGGGGCTATGAATCCATAAGAAAAAAGGTTCCTATAATGTCCACTCATAGCCCATTATAACCCATAGCAAGCTAGTTTTTTTCCTACAACTATCCCAATCATCCAGCTCTCTTCCCCTCAACCTACACAACCCAAGGAATGGGATTCCCCTTAACTGCACATAGTCCCTCAGGCCTTTCCACTTCCCTCAAGGGATCCAACATAGGATGGCTAGGAATCTATCTTGTTAGGGAATCCAGGGATGTTGTATGCAATAAGAAAATATCATAGCAACAAGCTTACTTTTCTAGGGTTATTTATCACACAAAATATCACTCTACATGCCTAAAACTTTTCTTCTTCATGAATTTACAGCTCCAACAAGCTGCTACACATGCCCACAATGGTTACCTTTAAACTCCAACACTCTGCACTCTCTTGTTGTCCCAAAAAATTCTTGTAAAAACTGCTCTATTTTCCCATACTAAATTTCCTTTTTTCCATAAATGTTGACTCTCACATTCCCCAATGTTGATTGTACTTCGCACTCATACTCTCATTAACTATGTGAAGTGATTTTTCACACCCACCCTATTACATGTGTTTAATGATTGGGGATTTGATACACTCAAAAGGAAATTAAAAGGTTCATTCAAAATAATAGTTATAGAAATTGGCTTGGGATTAATACACACGAATAATTTCCCCTTGGACCCCCTCTTAGACCTTCCTCTTTATTATGGAAACTTATCCCCCATTACTATGTCTGTGTCCACTTTGCAGAAGGCGTTACATATTATTTTATTATTAGGATATACAATGTTTACATATTATATAGTTGGCCCCATGACCATACATTGTATTTACATTATACATCGCTAAACCATGGATTAAACATAGGAATGTTACTGTTGGGTTGTTATATTCTTTGCAATGGTAGAATAATAATCCAACTATCTAGTCTAGATGGATCGACTAGGTGAAGGATCAACTGATGAGATAATTCAATTCAATGGTTAAGTCGAAGATCGAAGTGATCAACTGAGAAACTCGATGTTGAAGTGATCAACAGGAAACTTTAAAGGTCAGATGACAAGAGGTTGAGTGGAAACTGACTAAATACTGATTTGAGGTCAACTCGTAATCCAAATGAAGTTGACTATAACAGAATATCGAGATTCTCGGGATTTGTAGCCAATCATTTTCATGGATCTGTAACCATTTATGGGCTCCATGATTTAGGGTTTTTCATATTGTAAAGCCTATAAATAAGGAGTGTTATAATTGTATTAAGTTGATAAATCTTTGGATGTTCCTACTAATATTTAGCAGAAGGGTGTTGGTTATGTAGATGTAAGCCAGATTGGATGCAGGCTTATGCTTGTGTAAAGAAAGAGAGTATGATGGTGATTGTGTCTTAGGTGTAGATGAATTTTAGTCATGCAACTCTTTATTCTGAATGAATAAGACAACAAGAGATTGAGACGTTCAAGGAATGATGTTTTTTATGTTTGGGTTTCCAAGATAAAATCTATGCATACTATGTTTGTCATTTATTTTCTTGTTTAAATTAGTCTTCTCTTTTACTACCAGATTTAGTGTGGATGTATATTTCTTAATAGTTACATCATTGGTCAAGGGTGACAAATGACTCTTTAACATCTATTATGTTCTTCCATGTTCTCACTAAACACTGTAATGTTGTCTAATAGACAAGCACAAACATGTCCAAGAAATCCCTAAAAGCCTTGCTCATGAATACACAAAAGTTAGTAGGAGTGTTACAAAACATAAAAGGCATCACAAGAAATTCAAACCTTCCATACCTTGTCACATAGGCTATCTTCACCTCATCTCCTTCCAAAATATTTATTTGGTAATATCCCTACCTCAAGTTTGACTTTGAGAAATCCTTTTCCTTATCCAACTTGTCAAAACAATCTACAACCAAAGGTAAGGGATATTGGTTCTTGATGGTTCTCTTTTTCAATGTGTGGTAGTCCAATAAGATCCTCGATTATATTGTGTCCTTGTTCTTCTAGAAGATAACAAGTGCACCATCAGGAAATCATGAAGGCCTAATGAATCAACACCAATAAGCTCACTCAACTACTTCCTCAACACTTCCAAATCCATTCATAAAAATTGATAAGGAGCCTTTGTCAGAGGCTACAACCCAAATTATAGATTGATACAATGATTAAGAGTGTTCCTGGGTGGGAGTACTTTTGGAAAAGTATCCAACGTATGGTTTTCAAACTCATTCATTGTTAATGAACACATCTATGTGAGACATTCTCCATCTTACAAACATGTGAGGTGTGGATCATTGCAACTATGTGAAGCCTTTCTCTCAGCTTACAAACCTGAGAGAAAGCCCTGAAGAAGGGTTTGTGGTTCTTTCCTGAGACAGAGCTAGGAACGTATAGATGACCTCCTCCATGAAGAGAGTGATAAGAACTCTATATGATTATCCAGTAGAAAAAACGATCTGATGAGTTGGAATTGCATGTGGCTGAGCACAAGGTGAATGTGTGAAATCTCGAAAGTGTTGGGTGCATCTTCATGTGAACAGAAATTAAGATGATGTGTTAGCCTCCTCTGAGTAGTGGATTTGACGATAAAACTCCAGATGTTTCTCCTGTGTGAGGCAGTGGGAATGAAGATCTATAGAGTGGATGTGTCTGTGGATGAGAACAAGTGAACGTGTGTAGATCTGGTTCTTCTATGTAATGCAATGAGCCAGAGCTATGGCATCCCTATGGATGTGCCCCTAGTGGGTGTATCATATCCTTTGCTATATATTGTTCAAGAGTCAGACCTACATGTAACCCTAGTTGTTATGTAAAGGGTACAGGTCGACCCCACCTTAATATGATTAATAATAAATGTAAACGATAATTAATATTAATATGAATAATAACAATAAATTATAAAGTGACTTAGAGAGGTTGGCCCTATTGAGCCAATAGATGCCTTTGTTGATTGGACAAGTCTAATATAAGTAAGGGATGATTCACCATTGTGGAATCATATCTTCCTTGTGTGTTTGGAAATTACAGAAAATACAACTACTTGGGAAAAGGTGTGCACCTCTCTTGGGCAATAGTCTTCTAGGGCTTAAGAACCCTCTTGTGTGCTAGGTCATTCTTGGTGGTGAAAGGTATTTCTCTTGAAGAATATAGCAAAGGATTTGGCTAGGTTTTCTTCCCTTACTGAGAAGGGTTTCCCGGATATTTCTTGTGTCCTTGTGCATGGTGTTTCTTCTTGTGATATTGGTTTTCTAGTGTAGTTATGGTTCAAGTAATTGGTAACAAAAAATTTAAATAAATACATGAGCCATAGCTCACCATAAAATCAACATGGTATCAGAGCAGGTCTTGAAGAATACCACTTGCTCAAGACTAAAGGTAGACCATTGACTGTTAAAACTTGTTGTTGTTGCATAGAAGAAAGGGGTTGTACTTTCCTTTAAGTTCCTTGTGGTGAAATTTACCCCACTTCCAGCCCAAGAGAAAGGCCATACACTCCTTTAAAATTCTATCCTGAAATCCGACATGTTCTGTGAAGAATCTGTAGCCACCTATACTGTAAACAATCTGCAGCCACTATTTTGTAAGGTAGCCATAGTCACTAAAAATATTCTAGCCTGTTATGAGGCCCCTCCTTAGCTTCCATGAATTTACTCAACAAGAAGACACATAAATAAGAAGGGTCAGACTCCTTTTGAAGTGAATTCAAGGCTGCCACAAGTCCAAAAATCCGAGACTATCTTGACAAAGATAATGATGAGGTTGTACAGAAAAATTCGAGACTGTCCAAATTTATGAAAACAATAATAAGGTTGCTATCATATGCGAAGTTTACCTTAGTCTGAGGGTATTATAAGAGTACTGTTTTTTTCTTGAGGCAAACTGTGGATGCTAAAAACTGTGTAAACTTCCTATAGCAGGCCTAGGACTGTGGGAAAAAAGAAATGTCCTGAGAGAGGAAGATTTAAAGGGAAAGAAGAACACCTTAACACTCAGTCATCATCCTTCACTCAAACAAAACCTTTTGATTGACAGATGCAGGGATTGGCAGTCAAATACAAGTATTTTTTGACTATCAAATTTTGAAGCTAATCTTGTCGACAACTCAAATGGAAACCACATTGCAATGTTCACCATTTAAATTAAACAATTCAAAAGGCATGAAGTTTCAATGGTTTCCAATTCGGTGCAACTTCAGTCAATATGTTGGATGGTGTTGTACCAATATTTGAGTAAAAGATGAGAAAATAAATCCTCCCAAGCAAGGGGATAATGTCCATAGTCAGAACATACCTTCACTAACATTGATTATTCAAAAGAAGAAAATGTGGAATAAGCTCCAGACTTTCAGTCAACAGAATATGAAGAGTCTCTTCCTCCAAGGAAAAGAGAATAGAAAAATGAATCTACTAAGTATGGTGTCAAGAAAATATGTGGCAGTCTTGGCTGCAACAATTGTACACCCTAAAATACATTGCTCAATAGCAAGGGCTGTGTGTGAGTTACTTGACAAATAACACTACAACAACATTGATGTTAAGCAGAGTTCCATGCTCAAATATGAAGGAGTCTCTAAGATATAAAAGAACCAAGCCTGAGGTCTATCCTAAACATGCAGAAAGTTGCTACTAGACCAGAGTATAGGTGGCTACAAGACAAACAAACAGAACCTCCATTGGTGTACACTCTCAGGTATGCACTTGTACATATATATTATTTGCATCATTGTCATAAGGGTATTTGCAGGAGGAAGAAACCCCTAGTACAAATCATGGACCCAAAGAGATCTTAGTACATTCAGAGAAACAACAAACTGGAAGTGAAGACTCCAGGTTTGATTGTTTTAAATTAGCATGCCTCTAACCTACATTTCTAAGGTTACTACATTACAAGTAAGTATTGTATCTATGACAAAAATCCTTAAAATGTTTTGATTCTAGAGATGTAATCATGAATGTCCTCTAGGAGATATTCTTGTCTTGTTTCCTTTCGTTTGTTTTATTGTTCTAGGCAGGTTAACAACAAATGAAGATGCTTATCCTTAAGACTTCAGAGGGAGTCACTTGACTCAGAAAGAGTCAAACTAATTGAGAAAGAGAGACAATACCTTCTTCCTCTTCAACAGTCCAGAGGGAGATATCCATTGATACAATTGATCCAGTTGTTCCAGTTGATATTCCCAGGGACTTTGCAGTAGGGCATAAAATTCCTATCAATGCTTGACAAACTCTACAAGATGCAGAAAGACATGCAGCTGATGGAAGTGTCAAAAAATACAAAATGAGACTTGTAGTCAAAATATTCTCACAAGCATAGGGAGTGAACTATGATGAGACATATTGATCCAGTAGCGCGATGCAATTCCATATGTACTACCATACATGTGTTGGAAACTACATCAAATAGATGGATTCTTGATGATATAGGGTTTCAGCAAGAGTGTTTTTTATCCAAACCTATACTATTACATTGTTGGTGACAAGAGTCTGATTTTTATGACTTATTCAGGAAGTCGTGTTGTTGGATTCAAGCAAGCCTTGACTTCTGATTTAGAGATGAAGGATCTGGGTATGATGCACTACTTCTTGGGACAAGAAGTATGATAGAGGACCAATGAGACTTTTCCTAATTCAAGGAAAATATACAGTGGGGATATTAAAGAAGTTCAATATGATAGAATGCAAATCCATGTCTATGCCAATGGTGATGGATTTGACGAAAAATAAATGATGATGATTCAGACAAGATTGATCCACATGTCTACTGACAACTGATTGGATCCTTGATGTATCTGGTTAACACCAGACCTGATATATGCTATGCAGTGAATGTGCTTAGTCAATCCATGAGTCAGCCGAGACAGACTCACTGGATAACAATAAAGCATGTATTGAGATACATACAAGGCACAGTTGGATATGGCCTAAGATATGCCTCCAATGTGAATTTGAGTTTGCAGGGATATGTCAATACAGATTGAGAAAATAAAGTACAGTGGATCGGAAGAGCACATCTGACTGATGTTCTATCGTGAATTTTTCCATGGTTTTCGTGCAGTAGGAAACAAAACTTTTTAGCCTTGAGTACCACAGAAACAGATTCTATGCATCGAGTGTGCAAAGCAATGTGGCTTCACAAGCTTCTGACAGATTTACTTAACCATGAGATGGATCATATGATGATAACCAAGAGCTGTGAATAAAGGTCCTTGAGAACCCAGTGTTTCCTAATGGATCGAATTATGATGAGATGAAATATGCTTATATCAGAGATATGATGCTCAAATTAACTTCATGAAGAATGGCTCCCTAGTTAAAGAGGGAGTGATGATAAGTCCAACCAAGACAAAAATCAAAATACATCCATGCGAGACTTGGAATGATAAAGAATGCCTCCCTATATAAGAGGGAGTGTTAATGAATGCAGTTATGTGAGACATTATCCATCTTACAAACCTGTGAGGTGTGGATCATTGCAGCTATGTGAAGCCTTTCTCTCAACTTACAAACCTGAGAGAAATCCCCTAAGAAGGGTTTGTGGTTCCTTCCTAAGACAGAGTTAGGAATGTAGAGATGACCTCCTCCATGAAGAGAGTGAGAAGAACTCCATATGATTATCCAGTAGGAAAAGCGATCTTATGAGTTGGATGTGCCTGTGGCTGAGCACAAGGTGAACGTGTGAAATCCCAAAAGTGTTGCGCGCATTGTCATGTGAACAAAAATTAAGATGATATGTTAGCCTCCTCTGAGCAACAAAGTTGATGAGAAAAATTCAGATGATTCTCATGTGTGAAGCAGTGGGAATGAAGATCTATAGAGTGGACGTGCATGTGGATGAGCACAGGCGAACATGTGTAGATCTTGTTCTTCTGTGTAATGCAGTGAGCCAAAGATATGGAATCCCTATAGATGTGCCCCTAGTGGGTGTATCCGATCCTTTGCTATATATTGTTCAAGAGTTAGACCTACCTGTAACCCTAATTTTTATGTAAAGAGTACAGGTCGGCCCCACCTTAATATGATTAATAATAAATGTAAAAGATAATTAATATTAATATTATTAATAATAATAATTTGAAATGTGATGATTGGTGAAAATCGGGAATGCGACCTAGCGCGCGAGGAGCACAACACTGCAAGTAGGGGTTCTCTAACCATGGACGCTGGTGGGGGCATCGTCCCCAACCCACCCCCTTTTCCAGAGTTCGATGCCTTCAAGAAGCTTGTTGTTGAAGCTTCCAAGAGACCGCCGTCAGCAGCAAAATAGAAATTTGTAAAGAAATTGGAATGCATCCCAAGCGTTGAACTGCCTCTAGAAGAAACTTGCAAATCGGCAGTCAATCTAGCAGACAGAGGTATTATCAGGAAGTTTACCGGGCTCTGGCCCTCTCCCAAATCCATCGAAGCTTGGGTGCAGAGGAACTGGAGCCCGTTCATCTCAGAAGGAATAAAGAGTCATTTTGTAGGGAAAGGATACTTTGTATTCGTCTTCAAAAACTCTGAGGACAAAAACCTCATTTTCAAAAATGGCCCATACTTCATGGGGCCATAGGGGTTATATCTGAACAAATGGACCCCAGATTTCGATCCAGCTCAGGATGTGCCATCCGTCGTTCCAGTGTGGTTCCATCTACCTCATCTCCCTTTACACTTTTGGAATAAAAAATCATTGCATGCAATCGGCAATATGCTCGGAAGGTACATTGACCAAGCAGTGAGAAAAGACCGGTATTCATGTGCACGAATCTGTGTGGAGGTCGATCTGGAAGTGGGATTACCAGAGGCAATCAAACTAATTGTTGTATATTTGACGCATATTCAGGAGCTATATTATGAGCAGCTACCCTTCAAATGCTGGCACTGCCACGGCTATGGCCACTTTGAAAGACACTGCAAAAAAAAGAATGCAGAGGAGAGTGAGAACATGAAAGAAAATCAATGGATCACAGTTCAGAAAATAGGGACAACAAAATCTAGAAGCAAAGTAACAATGAAGAATAGCAACCCCGGGCAACTGGGGAAAGAGAAAATCGACGGGAGCTCCAATTCCACACCGCAATCAGGACCTCAAACAGTAGATCCCAACAAGGACACAAAAGAATCAGAAGCAATTATGGACAGTAGGGAACAATCAAACCCCCCCCCCCCCAAAAATGGGAAAGACANGAATCACCAAGATCCTCAGAGGATGAGATCCTAGAAAGGCCAGCCAAAAGAGAAGGAAGGAAGTCCCACAGAGAAGCAAGGGAGGAAGAGGCAGAAATACAAAAGACCCAAGGAAGCCAACCTACCATAGAAATGCCAATCGGCAAAAACACAAGAATAAGGTCTCTAAAAGGAGGAGGCCCAACCACCCCCAACAGTAAGTAATTAAAATCGTCTCTTGGAACTGTAGAGGTCTGGGGAATTCATCGAAAATTGAAGCAGTCAAGGATCTGATGAAAGTGGAACCAACAGACATCCTCATGCTCTAAGAGACAAAAATCGAAGGGGAAGCCCTTCTAGAGATTAGCAAAAACAATTGGCAGAAGAATACAGGAAACACAATTAGTGCAAGGGCCTCCTCCGGAGGAATAGCAACATTGTGGAAGGAAGAACAGTTCAGACTCGTCAACTCCTACAACACTCAGCATTGGATCCTTACAGAGCTGAAGCACATAGAAAGTAAGTTAACCATCGCATTATTCAATTTATATGTACCGACTTTGCATTCTGAAAAGAAAGATTGTTGGAAAACTTTAAATGAGTTTCTAGAACTAAACTCCCCAAACAATATAATCATTGTTGGAGACCTTAACCTCGTCATGAATGAAAAAGAAAAGAGGGAGGAAGGACCAGGAAGGACCAGCAAGGACCAAATGATTTATGTAGTAGAAGACATGATACAATATTGGGACCTAATGGATTTTAAACCACGTAAAGGGATTTACACCTGGACCAATAATAGGACAGGGGAGGAACACATATCGGCCAGATTGGATAGGTTTTTGGTCCAAAGCACTTTGTTGATGGAAAGGAAGCTAATCTCCACAGCCATCCTCCCCAAGCTCACCTCGGATCACAAACCCATCCTGCTTTTGCTAGAGGAGGAAGAAAAACTAGGCCCAATCCTGTTCAGATTCAGCCCATTGTGGAAAGAAAAGAGTGGCTTTGTAGAGACGGTTCGACTGGCATGGTCCACCTCAGTTACTAGCTCTCCCAACTATGTTTGGGAACAAAAATTAAAAATAACAAAAAAGGCCCTCAAGGAATGGAGCAAACTCCCGATAAGAAATCCCAATACCCAAAGAAAGGAGTCAGTGCAGTAGCTGGGAAAATTGCAGAGTGAAATGGAAACAATAGATATTACTAAAACAGAACTGGAAAAGGAGCAAGCAGCCCAATGTAAAACTTACCGCTCCTTCAGAAACGATGAAGAATACTGGAGACTAAAGTCACGTAGCCTTTGGTTGGAAGCTGGTGATAGAAACACATCTTACTTCCACCGTCAATTTAAATCTCGCCTCTCCAGGAACCACATCTCTGAGATTACAATCAACGACGGGAAGATTTGCATAGGAACAGACCAAATAAAGGACGTTGTTGTCTCACATTTCCACCATCTTTACAACAAAGAGAACGATGATAATGAAGAAGGAAATAAATAATTCCTCAAGAACATTCTGGCATTGGTCACAAAAGAAGATAACACAGCATTATTGAGGCCAACCAGCGTAGAAGAAATCAACAAAATCATCTGGTCCATGGACCCTGACAAAGCCCCAGGGCCAGATGGGTTTACCATTCATTTTTACAGGATATGTTGGAATATAATCAAACCTGACCTCATCAGAATGATAAAAGGATTCCTACAGAAAGAAAAATTGGGAGGCAGCACCAACTCAACTTTCCTCGCATTAATCCCAAAAGAAACAAATCCCGCCTCCTTTGATAGATTCAGGCCAATCTCCCTATGTAATGCCTCTTACAAGATAATTGCAAAACTCCTTGCAAACAGAATAAAGCCTATGTTGGGCAAGCTCATCTCATAATCGCAAGGAGGATTTGTCAAAGGGAGACACATCCTGGACAATGTAATCCAAGTCCAGGAAGCTATGCATTCCAGCAATCTCAGAAAAGAGAAAGGCATGTTGATTAAGTTAGACATGACCAATGCTTTCGACAGAGTAAAGTTGTCCTTCCTTTATCAAGTGCTTCTTTCATTCGGATTCAAGCAAGAGTTTGTAAATATGATACAAGCCTGCACCCACAGCCCATGGATAGCCCCTTTGGTAAACGGGAGGCCAACAAAATTTTTTAAATCTTCGAGGGGGTTGAGGCAAGGCTGCCCCCTCTCTCCATTTCTGTACATTTTAATGGTGGATACACTCAGTAGGAAGCTGGAGCAGGACAGGATAACAGGAGCTGCCCCAGGCTTGAGAATAACGAAGGACCTTAAACCTATAAATCATGCTCTGTTTGCGGATGACTCTCTCATGCTTGGAGGAGCCTCTAACAGAGTAGCCTATGAATTCAAGGATACACTTCAAGCATACTGCAAAGTGTCTGGAGCTCTGATAAGTGAAAGGAAAATTGTTGTCTACAGTTGGAACGCAGCAGAGCATGAAACACAAACAATAGCACGCAACCTGGGGTTCAAAGGGCATTCAAAATGGGAAAAGATACAGTACCTTGGGCTGCCATTATCATTGGGCATAAACAAAGTCAACCTATGGGAAGGAGTTTTAACAAAAATCAAAGGTAAAATCGATGCTTGGGGAGGACATTAGTTCACTCACGGAGGTAAACTAACTTTGATAAAATCAGTCCTATCTTCATTGCCGATCTACCAAGCGTCCTACCTCTTGGCACCTAAATCGATATCTGGGCAAATCAACAAATTGTTGAGAGACTTCTTGTGGCACGGTGGGAAAGGGAACCAACGCAAGTTTCATTTGGTCAATTGGGATACAGTAAAGTGGTCATTGAGAGAAGGTGGGCTACAAATCCTAGATCCAGAACTCGTTAATACAACACTGGGTTGCAAAATTCTGTGGAAGATGCACAGGGATCCCATTCACCCTGTCAGCAAAACGTTAAGGTACAAATACATACCAAACGCCAAAATCAGAAATATACAAAACGTCAACAATAGGAAGAGCATGCTTCTATGGAAACTGTGCATTAAAGGGGTGCGATTCTTCATCCAAAACCTGTATCGCATCCTAGGAAATGGAAAACGGGTCAAACTTTGGACAGATCGGATAATGGGGAATCCACCCCTTGCTTCAAACGCCAGCCTGTCTAAAATTCACGAATTTCTCGACCACAGAGGAATACAGAGCATCTATGACATTTCAAAATGGGATGATAATGGCTTCTGGTCAGACTGGCACTTCGGCAACGTTCCAAATCGCCTCCTCCAGCAACTAGAAATGCTCAAAGTGGAGCTTTGAGATGCAACTCCTGTGCACAAGATGGAAAAAGACAATTGGGGTTAGGGACCTACAGGATCGTACTCCGCAGCCAAAGGCTATGCACTGCTACAACCACAAAAAGACAGACCTCTCCCTGCAAGATTTTGGATGGAGGTATGGGACTCAATGGCGATCCCCAAGGTAAATTTTTTCTTCTGGACTTTAATGCATAAAAAGATCCTGACCGGTGAAAATTTAATGAAAAAAAATATTTTCGGTCCACACAGATGTTCATTATGCAAAGAAGTTATGGAAACCTCGGATCATTTGTTTGTAGACTGCCTTTTTGTAAACAAAGTCTGGCTTCTCATCCTCCATGGCCTCAAGGTCATTGCCCCCACTAAAATCTTAGTAGTAGATCTATTCACAACTTGGAAGGAATGTTACCCTTCGCTCTCATTGAATTCATTATGGGCCAGAGTCCGGATCTCCATCTCCAAATATGTGTGTTGGAAGCTTTGTCTTGCAAGAAACGAGTAAACTTTCAACAATACAGCATGGACCCCCAACATGGTAGCAGCAAAAGCAAAAGGCCTCCTCCTAGAAACTTTGAGCTCTCAAAACCACAAAGACGACACCTCGCTGCAGCGGGAGGAAAAGAATTGGCTCGGTACCTCTGTGCTTACCCACCGGATCCACAGCATTGAAAAACCCCATTTCGAAACAAAATGGAGGCTAAGAGACAATCATGATATATTCCAGAGTTGGTGGAGGAAGCAAGGAATAACTACAGTCTTCTTTGATGGCGCCTCCAAGGGAAACCCTGGGATAGTGGGAGCTAGAGGAATTATTTATTCCAGTGAAGGGAGAATACTAGAAACCTTTTGTTGGTGACTCGGACATCGAACTAACAATCAAGCAGAAATCCTGAGTTTGATAAAAGTCTGCCAAATAGCCAAGGAAAGAGGACACTGGGAGCTGCAAGCATTTGGAGATTCTGAAATCTTGATCAAAATGATACATTCGAGAGGACAGTTTAATGACGTTGGCCTAAACAAGAACCTGCAAAGGCTAAGACATATTCTACAAGACTTCACCTCCTTCAAATTCTATCATATACTCAAAGACTCAAATAAAGAAGAAGACAATTTAGCCAACAAAGGATGCCTCTTGGCCCAAGGAGAACTCAGCATAAATGATGGAGACCTAGTAAAAATTTGTATTACTTGAAAAAGACAACAACTTGTAATAGAACGTAGAAGGCTTTTTGCGAAGGTTGTAAGGCTGCGGCCAGCTGGAATTCCCTATTAATAAAATTCATAACCGTTCTAGTTAAAAAAAAATATTAATAATAATAATAAATTATAAAGTGACTTAGAGAGGTTGTCCCTGTTGTGCCAATAGACGTCTTTGTTGATTGGACAAGTCTAATATAAGTAAGGGATGATTCCCCATTGTGGAATCATATCTTCCTTGTGTGTTTGGAAATTACAGCAAATACATCTACTTGGGAAAAGGTGCGCACCTCTCTTGGGTGCTAGTCTTCTAGGGCTTAAGCACCCTCTTGTGTGCTAGATCATTCTCGGTGGTGAAAGGTCTTTCTCTTGAAGAATATAGCAAAGGATTTGGTTGGGTTTTCTTCCCTTGTTGAGAAGGGTTTCCTAGGATATTTCTTGTGTTCTTGTGCATGGTGTTTCTTCTTGTGATCTTGGTTTGCTATTGTAGTTATGGTTCAAGTAATTGGTAACAGAAAATTTAAAGAAATACATGAGCCATAGCTCACCGTAAAATCAACATACATCACATTGTCAAGTGTTGGCAGGATATGCATCCCCACTCCACCCTTATCCACTTCTCCAATCAATATTGCAACAAAGAGATGAGACTTTGCGTGTCAATCCACTCTTTCATGCTTAGTATAGAAACCAACTACACCTCATCAATTTACTCAACATAGTTACCAAATTAACTAGAACTCTAGAGAGTTATTTCTTTGGGGGGGTCACATGTTTTACCTTGTTTTTAAAAATGGTTCTACCGGTAGCACGCCCCCTCCCTTTTTAGGTGTTTTTTTATATTTTAAATTTGTTTGAAATTTTATATTGTGGTTTTTTTATATTTTTTATTTGTTTAAATGTCTATTTTTCATCTATTTTCAAAATTTTGTAATTTGTTTTTTGCAACCGTGTTTTTAATCATTTTTCCATGCTTCTTTCAATCTTAAAAATGTTGTTTACTATTTACTTTTTTGAAATTGAGATTTTTCATATAATTGCGTCTCCTTAATTAATTTATGGTTCCATACTTTTAAAATATAGTGGAAACCATCATTTTTAACACATTATTTACCTTTATAGAAAATAATTGTAGTTAAATAATACTATTTTTATTATTTAGAAAAACACATAATTATTATTTATTTATTTTTAATTTAAAACTAAGAAAAAGAAAAGAATTAAAATTAAAAATAAATAAATTTAAAAGTCAATTTATATTAAAAAAAGATTAAATAAAAACTTAAAATACTAAAGAGAAAAAAATAACCAAAAAATTAAAACTTTATATAAAAAGTAATGTGAGAAAAAATATTAAAAAAGTTAAAAAAACAAATATATGGGAAAAAAAAATAATTTTTTTTAATATATATATATATATATATATAACCTAAAATAAATAATTTAATACAAAATTAAAAAACAAAACAAAATAAAATAACTTAAAATTACAATTAAAAAATTAAAATTTATATTAAAAAACTTAAAAAAATAAAACTAAACTCTCTCTCTCTCTCTCTATATATATATATATATATATATATATTATTTTTTACAAAATATTGTATTTTCATTTTTTTTAACTTTTTTAATTTTTATTTTTTTTTAATTTGCCTTTTAATATGTTTTTTTAAGTGTGTTCTTTTTCATCATTTAAAAAAAAAATTGCTAAGATTTTATGCTTTTTCTTTATTTATTTTTTAAAGTAAATTAAAAAAAAATGATAATAAATAAATAAATTTTCAAGTGACTATTTAGGATCCAATTTCTGAGCTATTGTATGTGTTTTGAAGGCCATGCTTGAAAAATGTTGTAATTTTGACCCTGTTAGAAAAAATGGTGCCACCAGTAGCACCACTTTTTGATTTGGGGGTTGATTTTCATGTTTTTTATGCAAAAATATGGGTTTTAAGGGATAGAGTTCTCGTTTTAAGGTCACAATTCTCGTTAAGTCGGTAACTTTTTTACTCTCAAATGTAATGAGAACTACCTTGGTTCTTCTCAGAAAGTCCTACCTAAGGATGACTTCAAAATCATTCAACTCCACCATTGTGAGTTCAACACAACCCTTCCATTTTTTCAACTAAATGTGGACTCCAAACATAACACTTACTATTTTCATCTCCTTACAATTGATTGCATTAACTAAAGCACCACATAATCCAATCATAATTTTAAGATCACCTGCCAAATATTTCTTTAAGAGTTGTGGGAGGCACCAAATACCATGAATTCCTTCACCATTATTCCATTCAAAAAACACCCACTCTTTTCAAAGACTCCTCCAAGTAGTGTTACACCCTTCTCTTCACCACAAAATTCGAATGCACACAACTTGTTAAAGGAACCAAATTGCAACAAGAATAAACCAAATTATCACCTTTTCCTAAGGAATGTTGTTGTAGGGTACCTTGCAACTTCATCTCATGAAGGCCTATTTGTTTTGTGTGGGAGAATTCAATCTCAACTCCACTCAATCATGAGATTGACTGAAGGAATTTCTCCATTATTATTGCCCACATCTTCATACACCAAAAATATTCCATAAGTCATGGTGGAATCCTTGCTAACCATTTATCCAAGCAAGTTGCAACTCCAAATATCACTTTAGTTCCATCCTTAGCCTTGTTTGTCTAGCTTCCAAGATGTTTCAATTCCCTCAAGGATAAAATGATCTCCAAATCTTCCCTAGACAACTGATGGAATTAAGGTTGTCCCATCAACTCTTGTTCCAACAAGTATTACCTCCATAACCAACCCACCTTGTTGACCACCATTTCTGCCAAGTAGTGGTTGCAAAGCTCTAATACCACTTGTCATGGACTTAAATATCTTGCCTAATTTTTTTGGTTTTGGCATCCCAAGATGTGTGGAATTACCTTGCTTTGATTGCAAGGGCTTGTTCAACCTAGACCTACTTGCAACCAAACTACACCTCTTCACTTAGAGTCTACCCATAACTACTCTATCAGCTAGAAATGTTAGAACTTCAATCAAGTTCTGTAACACCCCAGTTCTAACCCTTATGAACTAGAATGTATTATGTAATTGTAACTTAGGCTAGTGAGTTAGTAAAGTTGAAAAGGGGCGAAAGTGCCTAGGAAAT
The DNA here is from genome assembly GCA_009831015.1 of Picea engelmannii. Taxonomy (NCBI): domain Eukaryota; kingdom Viridiplantae; phylum Streptophyta; class Pinopsida; order Pinales; family Pinaceae; genus Picea; species Picea engelmannii. The sequence goes on from ML833625.1 coordinate 40,099, forward strand.
GTAATACTTCATATACATTAATAAAATACATTGTTGGTTGCAAGACAGACAAGGAAAAAAGAGATAGGGGGATATGATTCCACAAGAGAGGGGGATTAAGGGGATGTGTCCTTTTGTTATATTGTATTTACCCATAATTGATTTTATGGAAAAAGGGGTTACATGAGCTTCTAGGGAGGAAGTCCAAGTGGTTCTTGTCTTCATGTAATTATTTAAACATCCCTTAGGGGTTGTTTTGGGGTTTCTTCTGGTTTTGATGGTTCTTCTTCTTCTTCCAATCTCTTCACTCATTACTGGATAATTTGTGTTTTCTTGGGATGAGCATGGAAATGAATGGATGGAAGAGGAGAACCATTGTTAAATGGATATAATAAATCACTGATCATTCCAGGAGGGAATGGATGCATGTGTGCATGAGATTGATGGCAGTTCAAAAAGAACTATCCACATATGAGAATCCTTGGAGTTTCCAGTCGGGAGATTTCATGACCAATAGCATTGGAGCCCTAGAGAGAAACAAGACAACATGAGGGACTGCATGGCAGAGAAAGTTATTCATTTCTTTGGGTTGTACAGGCTGAGGGGGAAAGAGAGCTGGCAATTCAAATTTGTTGTCTGGTTGGGAAACCTAAGAACTAGTTAGTCAATTGTTGCATGGTTTATATTTGGCCTACGACCCGTCCTTGCGAATTCATAGCCATGGATTGAGGGTGGCCTGTTGTTGAGAGTAAAAGAACAACGATGTCTATGGTTGGGAGGAACGTCTTTGGTTTGCATCCAATTGGTGAATGTTTAATTTCAAATAAAACTGTTCTCTGTGTTTTGTATATAATGTTTATTCCATTGTGTATTTAATTATCTCTGAGATATGTATTCATAATGTGCTTGTCTGTTGGTTACTTGTTGTGCATGATACGTTGTTTACTTCTTTATGTTGTAGCATGGATATTGATTTATGCATGAGGTTCTTTCATGCTTGACTTCGGATTGAGATCAGTTCAAAGGCGAGTTTTTGCAGTAGTGTGGCCAACCTGTGGGTGGTTGGGTACATTACAGATTGGCATCAGAGCTACAGGTTGAAACATCGGGCCGGTATGGGCTGGATATGTTGGTCAAGATCTTATGGTTTATATCGAGTACTCACCTTGAAATCGAAAATCTCAGGAGGAATTGCGTTGCAAATATCGCGCGGAAGCCAGAGCATCAGAGATCCTTTGTAAAGGATCATAGAGTCGTCATCGTTCCTTCGAGTTCAGGAGTGATCACCCCCATGGGATCAAGGGAGTTATGGATCGTTGGATTGGAAGGAAGGTGAACAAGGGTTGTCTGATAAAGGAGAAACCATAGGTTGGGAAAGATTAAGTCCCAGCTGTCAGATCTAGTTGGTCGATCGTCAATCGTCGATCAAAGACAATTGGGAAAGGAAAGACTTCGGAACTTCACCGCTTTGGCGATCATGGTAGGCAGGAAAAGTGTAACATCCCCGGCCAACACAGAGACCGAGTAATGCTACCATGTGGAACTTATAGCTTATTTAATATATATGCATAATAATGAATTTAACACATTTAACATAGAGTTACTGCCATCATACAGACTTAAATAGAATTAACAACAATTCATACATGCAACAGAATACATGAAAACATACAAGCATCACAAAACATGCATAAAATACATAATTAAGCACTACAATGATACTTATCTTTTATCTGGATTAAATCCACCAACTGTGTGCATACCTTCCATGAACCTCCCAGCCTTAGACCACGTTGCTCATCACTCTCAGCAGTAGGTCACCCCCGAGATGGGACTAAACTTCACCGGGCAAGGGAATTCTAGGCTTGGAAAGGACAACAAAGAAGTTGCACAAAACAACAGGAAGGATATTTTATCCTAGGAGCCACTTACACCCATAGCTCACAGACCCTCATTCCCCACATGCCTGCTCCACCCCAGGAGAGTACAACTTCACTACTACAAGTCCATCAGCCAGTACACCTCCCTTACCTTGGGCTTCAACAATAGGCTGGACCAGAAGTCTCAGAGTACTGTAGCTTCTACGGGACTCCCTTCCAGGAGAACTCACTTCCCAACAGACTCTCTCACCTGGGAGAGCTACTCACAGGCCTGACAACCTGCTTCTTCAATTCATCTCCTAAGAAATACTACAATAGCATACATGTGACAGCAACAACAAGAAACATTTATGGACATTGAAAATGGAAACAACCTAACACTAAGACACATCACGGCTCAGGAGAACACAAGGCAACAACCCCAAACAATTAAGGCACAAACTTGGCTCTACAAGAGAGGATAGGTTAGGTTCACATGACACACAGGTTGAATTTTCCCTCCCCGGCGGGTTTGTCAGATGTGCGAGGTTATGCAGATGGCAGACACAAAGTCCAAATGACGAATCAGGAATTGGCAAGAAAACCCCCTTCCCATGAGTGGTTTTCTCAACCGTGTGTACCATGCATAGGTAACCAGAGGTCGACATCCGAGGAAAATGAGTTCATGTGGAGGATGGAAGAATGGACTCGCGAACTCACGCGAAGGATGCCTGAATGACTAGCGAACTACCAGCATGATTTGACTCACGGGTTACTGGTTCCAGAGATCCGTGATGGATGCTCCCTATTCACGGTTAGACAGTGGGTAGAGAATGGAAATCTCCTAACCACAACACAGCTAATGCTTCAACTTTTAACTGCATGAGTCCATGTCGACACTTCTCTTCCTAGAGCTACATGCACTCCATTTAACCTACGTCCCCAACTACTAGGAACTTAGGATAACAAAACATATTATGTCCACCTTAGTTTTCAGGAAATAATATTAAAATATTATTCCTCTAGAGGTAATCCCCCCAGCTTAGCCCCTAGGCCCAAATACTTATCCCCCTCCCCTGCCCAACCTTGTGGAAGCTTATTCCCCCATCAATATTTTTTCATGGTCGGTCTACACGCAACGATGTTTTTATATTAAAAAAGTGCATAATTACATGTACAAAATAGGCTCCTGGCCTTTAACATCTAGGCTCTCCAACCTACTTGCACATAAGATTACTAGCTTACAATTGCTCGGCTCACCATCCTAAAAAACATGTTTACAATACATAGATATAACTAGGGCTCGTCCTTGGGGTATTACAAAAATCTTGAACTACTAAAGTTGGAGTCATGAATCCCCGTCAGTTGTCCAATATTGTGGGAGGCTCGGGGGGAATCTCCGTCGTTTATCATGGTCATTCGATGTTGACCACTTCAAGAGGTTTCACTACGGGATAATTGAACCCTTTAGAACTATTACAACCTAGAGCTCTAGAGTGTCGAAGTCCCAGAATTCTCGTCGACCATTAGATCGAGGGAAGGACTTCAAGAGTAATGATGACCATCGGATATTGATATGGTGGAAGGTTAGAGAGGTTCGAACATCGAAACTTCGTCACTTAGGATATTTCTGGGTATGTTGCAGATCAAATCCTTGAAGTGCCAAATTCACAAAAGTGTAAAGTCGTGAAGTTACGCGGGTTGTTGGATCTGAAGAAGAGATTATTTATCGTCTGTGTGGTTGATCATGAGGCTTATGCCACATGGAAGGGGTGTCGTGTGAGGACACATGTCACTGGGATTTGGTACCTTTTGGACCCCGATCTGTTCATTTTTTAGTGACATGTGACACATTTTCCACTGGTCCACGTCACCCTAGGTGATGTCAGCATGTCCTGTCATCTCCAACAGTTTATGAATCTAAGGGTGTCCAAGTTTCTGTCAGTGAAAAGTGTCGAAGATCGAAGTCGCTAAGGCATGTAGCCCATTGATATGAGATCCCTTAGGGACCTTTCTCGACTGTTGGATCAAGTAGTAGGAGGACATGGTAAGTACTTTAGTGGTTGTCACTCTGGGGAAGTGGAAGATTCAGGAGTGGAAATGTCCTGGAGCCCAGAGTGTCGAAATACTGAACTAATTAAGGGTTGTATGTCCCAGTGCTTGATTAAGTCCTAATTTTATGATTAATCCATGGAAGAGAAAGTTAAGTACTTCGACGGTTGTCACTCTGGGGGAGTTGAACGACACAAAAGTTGAATGTTCCTGAGCCCCAGAACACCTATTTTCCGAATTGGTTAAGAGACGTTTATCCCAACACCTGACTAAGTCACGACCGTTGACATCGTTGAAGCCTCCAAATGGGGGTGGGATTGTCCATTCAACAGGAGATCAATTCTTGATGGTCTAATTATGCTAGTGGTATTTATCGAAAGGTTTGACGAAGTGTAACTCCAGGAGAAATCAGAAGTTGGAAAATGGAGAACACTCGAAGGCCGAATTCCGGAGGACTGGGTCCCAACGTTGGTCTCATGATAAGGTAAAATGGGTTGGAAGTGACCAATACCTTAGACATGGGGTTTGAACCAGATCATGTGTAGAATAACACAGAGAAAGGAGGTAAAGAGTGATTAAGTCTACGATTTTGAGTTGTGGTCATATGGGACATGGTTTGAAGAAAGCGCCTGGGAAGAATTTTAATTATGTATTAGCTAAGGGGGCTGAGAGTGTTTTTTTTTTTCTTTTTCATTGGAAATTTGATTCATATGAGAATGACCTGGAATTATTCTAATTTGGATAACTGTGATATATTTTCTTCATGAATTAAGCAGAAAAATTACCTATAGCATTAATTGGCAATTTTTTATGATATGTATAATTCTAACAAAATGATTTCTTGTATATTTGGAAGGATTAGAGATTAATTGGATCAATTTCAGTCTAGGATTGGATATCATAGTCATGGAAGCATGACAGATATTACACAAGTTGGATGAGGTATTAAAGAACTCAAGAATAGTGGAACAAAAGTATTAGTCAACAACCACAAAATTTGAATAAATTGCAGGTACAACCAAGGCAAGAATCCTCACATAGGATATGAAGCTAGTAGGTTAAAAATGTCATTGATGGGCATGGAAAGGAAAAGTGTAACTTCCTATCCTATAAGGAAGAGAGGTGTAAACATTTTTAAAGCTTAAGTGTGAAAGAAATCCACTTATAATATTAGAGTTCAAAGTGGAAACAGGATGCTAATGCAGAGAAATTGGGGACCGAAAAATGAATGCTCTCTCACTTGAAAAGTGTCACTGAATGAAAATGGACTTCCATTGGGAGTTGTATTAAGTGTGAAAGGTATGTTTCCATAGGGAAATTTTAATGAAGTAACCTAATGGACAACTAGGATTAATAGTATGTGATTCAAGAATGTTTTGGTAGTAGAGTGATGGAATGTTTTGAGCTACTTCATTCCAGGGTGTTGGAATGTCTTCTAAAGGTAAATTTGGATATGAATAGCCAAAAGGAGTTGTTTCAATTTGAATACATTGGTTGGATTGCAGAATGGCCAAGTGCAACTTGGCTAGAAATTATTTAGACTAGGGAACAATAGTGCAGATGAGAATAATGGGAGCACACAAGGCATCAAGTATTTGAAGGAGTTCAAGGACAACCAACTACAACATAAATAGATAAATAAATAAGTGAATTGAAACAGAAATCCACTAGAGTGCATGAGGCATACAATGAAGTTAAAATGCATATGCATTAGTAGGCATGATGACAGTGAATTGTTGGTGCATATGGATGTGTAACTGTGCATATGAACATGCTTGGATATGCATATAACATGCTTGTGAACTTAGAATAGTTTATTATTATGAAATAATTATATTATGTAAATTGAGTATGACTAATGATGGATTGTGTATTCAGGAAAAATGATATAGCATGGTTAAATATGTGGATGTTGGTGTTACTGTTTGCTTATGATTTCCATCTATGTGAAGACCCATGAGGGTGGTAGGAATGGTGATGAAAATGATGAAGGAGGAAGTTTGTGAGCCTCTACAAATATCATTTGATCAAATAGCAACAAGTAGGTTGATAAAAACCATGCAGGTATGCATTTAGCTTCTTTTGATGCATACATGTTGAAGGGGATTGAGGTAAGATTTCCCTTAGTTAATTTTTTCAAAATTTAAATTGATATGTAATGGCCAAAGGCCTAGAGTATGTAAATGTTTTGGATACTAGAATGCATTTAGATAAAATGTTAGTTGCATATTATGTTATGATTGGTTATGGGATCATAACCGAGTTAATTCAGGAGACATACTCCTTCTATAACAATGAATATCCATAGAGATAGTCATGTGTGAGACCACAATATGGTTGGATATGGAAGGGCTATAGCGCTATGTGAGTGCTCAATGCTATCTACTGTATATATGATGTTTGGACTGCAACCTCTTTGTCGACACTGAATATCACTTAAGAATTATATTCTTGGTGTTGTGTTTGGGTTGAAAAGGAAGGTATCCAAATAGTCAGGAAAGCAGTAGGAAGTGTGTGGATGATGTGTTGAGGCATTTTCCAGACCTTCCAACTCATCGTGGTGGAGTGCATGACATGGTTATGTGGTATTATGTAGCCAATGCATGAATGCATTGTGTAGTTGTGGCCATGGGTATTGGCACATCAATTGTTATTTTATTTAGTAATTAATTGTTGCATTACTAAAAGCATGTGGTGCTGAAAATACATAATGATGGATAGTTTCATTATATTTAATATGAATACTAGCTGAAGTTGATTGGATTGTTGTTTGTTACAATTCCAAGATCAATTTTTGGAACTATTAAAAATGTTACAATTCTAGGAATTATTGAATGCATTTTGGTGAATGCATGTATATAGTATATAAAATAGAAATGATTATGATAACAACTAAAATTATGTGAGAATTGCTAACTC